>QKWP01001741.1:19879-32888 GCA_003550325.1 Gigaspora rosea | reverse complement strand
ATGTTAGAAAAATAGACAAAAGGTAAATAATACATAGCGATAGATTAAAATTAGATTGATCTAAAAAAAAAAAAAAAAAAAATAAGTCAAAACAGCCTTTTTTTTTTTAAGTTTTTTTATATATTTGTGGAATATATTTTTGTGATTTATGGTAGCTTACGGATCAAATGAGCTTAAGAGATTTTGAACTCTGTTTTTTTTTTTTTATTCATGATAGATCAAAGATCTGTTAATCGTTATAGGACCCCGAAAAACTCTGATACAACTTAGATTTGAGTTTGTATAATATTAGCAAATAGGCGTATAAAATAGACCAAAATTTGAAAATTTACTATATAAAAATGCAACGTTTGATGAATTTTTATGCAAAATTTCCTTTTTTAGTAATCTCTGAGTTATATCAGAGTTCTTCAGGGTCCTATCGTTATATATCGTTTCAAATAATTACAATTATAATCGATTTGTAGATATATTGATTTAATATAAAAATGATATATATCGATTTTTAACTGGTTAATTGATATATATTGTTATTTTTTAATTGATATAAAATGATTAACAGTTATATATCGATTAATATTTATACATAAAATTTCCTGATGTAATATAGGACAAGATAGCTCTTTCTTTTTTTTCAAAGTTGACAAATTTGTAAGAACTTCAATAACTAAAGTTTTTTTGCTCTATTTAAAGCATACCATCTAATCTGCTTGTATTAACTGATTTTAATCACATTCTGTACATAAGTGAACTAATTGAACAAGGCCTTTAGTTTCTTCTTTAACAACCCAATATTCTGTTAGAATCTTTGTCTTTTCTTTTGCTAAAATTCATTTAATATTTTATTTTTTTCTGTTTCTTCTGCAATTACCCATTTTTTCTTTCTATTATCTTCTGAGATATTAATATTAAATAGTGTGGGTAATAGGAGATTAGAATATGTTGCTCTATACTTGAACTTATTTTCTCATGTGATCATGTTTATTACTAGTGATTGCTCAATACTTTTAAACTAACTGCTTTTTTAAGTATTTAAGCTAACACCATAGAAGAAGCCGTTTGCTCTTCTTATTTAGTAACTAATGAAAATATAGCAGACCCAAATTTCTGAAACCAGAAGCTGCTTTTTGGAATATCTTTAGTTCAAAAATGTCCCTTATTTATAGGCCTGTTTCTTTTATATTCCAAAAATTATCTTGTGAATAAAAGTTTATACTGAGATTTTCTCTTTGCTCAAGAATTTTCTTGAGAGATCAGTACCTTTTTTAACTAAAATGTTTTTTGTAAGGCCTGCTTACAAAAAGCTTTGCTTCAATCTTATTTTTAGAATTTTTTTGTTAGAGCCATGTCATTAATTACCTGATTATTTTTCATTAGAGGCCTACCCCCTTCCTCTCTTTTAATATATAAATAGTCAAGTTCCTTATATATAATTTCACTTTTTTTTACACTCTTTCCCCTAAAAAATCACCTGATTTTTGTTACTCCCTTTACATTCTGGCAAGTTTAATTCGTTTAAAATGCTTACTAATTGTGTCATTAGAAGCTCTTGTCACAAAAGTTTATAGCAAACCATGTTTCTATGAAATACTATATAGTTTCTGACTATGCTAGGCAGATCAATTTTATTTTTAATTAATCTCAAGAAGGTTGTTGGATCTTGTATAGAGCTCACTGTAATAGGCATATAGTTTGTAAAGAAAATTGAATTTAGGTACTAAATACATGTTGTTGATATATACTAGTTAACTTATTAATAACTTCTTTTAATGAGCAAACTTGTTATTTGATATGTGATTGCTCTTGCTTTCCACTTTACTATTAAGTTTTTTAAGCTTGTGCTAAAGTAAATATCTAAAAACCGAACTGTACTATTCTTTTTCATAGCTTTAACACTTTTTTTTGCAATTTCAACTATACAATCTGCTTGTTTGATACTTGGGTTAAACACTATAAGTTTTGTTTTTCTTGGATTTATACCAATGCTATTAATTCTATAAAACTCCTTTGCTATATCTAGTATATTTCATATTTGTTGTTTTAATGAAGCAAGCCAAGTTGAATTGTTCATATATGCCAATACCACTTGACACAGATTTAGCTTTACATACTTACCTTTTCTTAAATTCATTGGCACCTGTACTACTATTTTATATCCAAAACTACTGTTGTTTGAATGCAGACTAAGAGTAAATTGTAGAAAATTCACCAAATGAGTGGAAAAAAACCTTTTCTTGGTCTATCCTATTTTTAGCCACAAAAAATACTATTTGTTAGACTATATGCTATGATGATTTAACTTCTCTTTTGTTAAATAAGTTTAAGATAAACCTAATTGTTGTTAAAGAGATCTTTATATACTTAAGTGCCAATTCTAAAGATAACAAAAATACTGAGTTGAATGCTTTGTACATATTCTGTAAAACAATCTATGCTTTTTTATTGTTTTTTTCGCATCTTTTATTAAACTATTTAGAATACTAATAGGAGTAAATATAGAGTTCTCAGGTAGACTTGCGAAGTTATAGCTCTTAAGTATTGAATTAGCTACCAGAATTTTGAAAGTCTGTTATTCAAAACCCTCGTCAGATATTTTCAAAAGATTTTCAACAGAGCTATAAATTTTAGGTTTTCTAATATGAAATTCCAATTTTCTGACTTTGGAATTGGGTATATTTGTGCCTTTTCCATTTTTCAAAGAAGTTTCCCTCTTTTAAGCATAAACCTGCAAATTTTCTGAACCATAATTGAACTTTAATATTTGCTGTTTTGATAAAGGCATATCCAATTTCTGCAATACCTAAAGCATAATTAAAGTTAACTTCTGCTAAAACTTGTGACTATTTTTTTTTAGTTATTATACTTTTATACTTTTATAAATGTTCTTATTTGGGGTGAAGTCAATAGAAATAGAACAAATTTATTAGATAAATTGTCCTATTTCTATTGACTTCATCCCACTTATTCACTCTTATGATTTATAGATCCTTTGCTATATTTGTGACATATTAGATAACAAAGTATTTTTTTTGTATTGGGATTAAAAGAATACTTGGGTTTTTTTTCTTAACTTCTAGCAGTTCTATTGCAAGTGAAAATTTCTCCTGATCAAGAATTCTTCAATTTTAACTTTGTTAAAAGGATAGTCTAATAAGCTATTTAGCATTTTGTCTTGTTTGTTTTGAATTCTTTTACATTTAATTTCAATAAAGTTTTCTATTTTCTTTAATTGATGATCTGGATAAGATCAGCACTATTACCATATTGGGACAATAGTAAATTTTGGGGATAAGTACAATATAAACTTTTTATTATATGCTAAAATCTGACAACCGTGACTATGAAAGTAATTTTTTTATTAAGTTAATAGTACAAGTCAATTAATTAAAAGTTGTAGAGCTCACTGAGACGCATCTAATGGTGGTTAGATCATTCAAATTGGCATAGTGTATGTTAAGATATCGCTAAAAAATAATTGGCCGACTATATAAAATTCTATGTAAACAAACTAGAAATTTTATATAGTCAGCCAATTGTTTTTTAGCAATATATCAGCAAACACTAGGCCAATTTGAATGAATTAACTACCATTAAATGCGTCTCAGTGAGCTCTACAACTTTCAATTAATTGACTTGTGCTGTTAACTTAATAAAAAATTTACTTTCATAGTCATGGTTTCAGATTCCAGCATATAATAAAAAACATAGTAATTTCCCTCAAATTCTAATATAAAAATAGTGCTGATCTTATCTGGATCAGTAATTAAGTTACTTGCTTCTTTTTCTGCCTGCTAACGTTTATTTAAAATGTGCCATCATCTCTTGAGGTTTTGTAACTGCTCTTCAGGATCTGTTTATGCAGTAAGTTTTAAAGATTGAATACAAAATTGTATCAATCATTTATCTTTTTAATTTTTGCGTTTATTTCTTTATAGGTTTTATTCAAATAAGATATGCTCTAAGTTCTTATATACTTTTTGAAGCTTCTAAATATACGACTTAAGAAAATTGTATCCTGGTGCAGGTTTGTTCTATGTGACTTTTTGTTTTTTTGTCTGCAATTTGTTGTTTTTGGAGATTTTTTAAAAGGGATATTGTGTTTTGTAGCAAAAAGAATGCCTTTTTCGAAAGATTTCTATATTTATTTAAGTTGTTTAGAGAACAGTCTAATTTGTTCTAGTTCTCTGTACTTAACTTTGGTATTTTTTTAAAAATCTACCAAAATTACTTCTATAATTGTCCTAGTTTTTCTATATAGCTTTGTCTAAAAGATATACTATTTGCTTTGATATAATTGGTACTTCATATGGATTATCTAAATTGTAGCCCAAAAATCTATGATCAAGAATAATAAATTGGGCCTATGGTCACTTTCTGTAATCATCTCCATGTTTACAATATCTGCTGTATATAGGTTTTTAACTAGATCTTCTAATATTCATATTTGAACAATTCTTAATTTGGAACTACTGTTTGACCATGTATATTTTTTGGTAGTTAGAATTTTGATTTAAAAGCCATTTGTGCAGTAGCAAAGGCTTATGATTGTTAATGAGACTCTGTGAAAACCTGTTCAAACTACTATCTACTACCTAATTGAAATCTCCTATTAATACTATTTAAGGGTAGAGGGTATGTAGATCATTTCTATTAATAAACGAGTGACCAAAAATATTTTTACTGCGAATTTAAAATTTTTTACTATATAAATTGTATTTATATACTAAGTAAAAATTGTTCGTAATAAAAAATTACACATATCATAAAAATTTTATTAATTTTGAATAAAATTCGATAAAGTTTTTATAGTATCAACTTTTGTGAGCCGGGTCTATTCTGCGGAGGCGATTACAAATTGGCCAATCAAATCATGTGTAAACAATAAGTAAAATAGGGTCGCGAAGATAAAAACAACTATATCTTAGGTTTTACTGAGCCAATTTTAATTATTCGACCACCATTAGAATCAGAAAAACCTCCTCTACAATTTTATTTAAAAATTTAATATGGTTACTTAATAAAAATTTTCTTTATTATTAAATACAAAATTTTTTTAGTAACTAGTTTATTAATAGAAATGATCTACATACCCTCTACTCTTAAGTATATTTTGATTTATGTATATATATTTTGACTATCTTTTGTTAAATAAATTGCTATATACTTTTATCATTGAAAGGTAAATATACTATAATACCTTATTTATGTACTGATCATTAATCAGAATAATCTAGCATTTTTTTCAGATTTTTCTGTGTATTAAGATATTGGCCAATCAAATCGATTTTTTTTTGAAGTACAGAAATTATAATAAACTAATGCCAAGCTTTTGTACCTTATAACATGTACTGAGCTCGCAAAAAAAAGGGTTTCAAAGTTGAAATTCAGTGAAGGTACATGTTAGATTACAAGTTCAAAGAAATTTTTACAAAAAGTTGAGAATCTAACTTTAGTGTTCATTTAAAACCTTTAACATTCAGAAATATATTAGGCAAGACACATAAATGAAACATCGTCCACCTTATTGAAGATGTACTACTGCACTATCTCGATAAATCAGACTTAACAAAAGTGTTGAAATAGTGATCCCAATAATCGCCCAGAATCAAGTGTAATTCCAATATTTAACTGAAATTATTCCTAATAAAACTATTAAGTTAACATAGAATAACGTGCATTATTGCCTAAAGAAATAGAATTTTGGCCTTTGACATAAGGTAATTGGCTTTTAAAACATTATGTGCATTTTACTTCAATTTTGCTTTTTTTAAAAAAAAATTTCTTATTACAGTATTATTTAATCATGTGAATTCTTACTGCATGAATTAAAGCAAAGGTAATAAAGAAAAAAAGTTGATTGGAACTGCAATATATTCCAGAGAGTTTAATTTATTCTTTATTTCTTGGGCTAATAATTTTTTAGCATTTTGTTCCTGGTTCATATTATACCAATTTTTATTGCGCGCACTAAATATTTCTCTCTCTCTTGTATAACAAGAACATTTTTAATCAAAGATTTTATATGTTGCGTTTAAAAAAAAAATTATCATTTTAATTCATATATAATATTGAATAATTTTTTATTTATTACAATTCATATATAACTTATATGTTGAATAAAATTGAAGTATTTTTAACCAAATACATGAAATTGCAAAATAAATTCGAAATACATACAAACCGAATATGTCTATTTTTCTTTAGCATCATTATTGCTAATAGAACTTTTAGCACAATCAGCATCATCATATGGGGTCTGTTCTTTGAAAATAACCTTACGGGACATAGTAAATTATATGATCAAAACTTGATTTTCAAGGAACAGACTCCATATTCATTTTCTGAATTAAATAAAGATCTTATCTCTTCTAATACAATAAATAATTCATTAAGTTTTTTACACCTAAATCCACGGTACTGTTTCTGAATGCTTTTGTTCATCTGCTTTAAAAAAGCTTCAATTTTGCAAATTACTTTTGACTTTGTCATTTTTGATTCTTCTTCTTGTGCGATTTCTTCTTGCTTAGTAATTGGAATTGGTCTACAAAAAGAACCAGGGCTTTTATAGGACCCCGAAATATACATAAATAGGTCAGGTATGAGTTTGCTTATTTTTGAGGTTTTTTATGCTGATCTTTTCTATTTATAGTAATTTTTTGCTTATTTTTGAAGTTTTTTCTGCAGATCTTTATCTTTTTAGTAACCCTATAATTAACCTGATCTATCTATATATATTTCGGGGTCCTGCTATTATCACAAAAAAACTTTAGTAATATATTCTTTTCAATTTTGCTTTGCTAAAGTCATAAAATCTGTTAGCTTTGAACTTAATTCTTGCTCTCCTAAATTTTTACAAATCATTCTTGATTCTAGAGGTCCAATGAAATTATTTTTTCTAAGACGTATTCTAAATCTCCGATATTCTGAAATTGATTCAGGTCGTGTCCTTGAGCTAGTCGTTTGGAGATCGTTATACCCGATTGACCTAAAAAAGTTGTTTCATAACTAAAAATAAATGAATTAATCAATTTAGTAAAAATAATAATAAAATGATCAAAAAAAATAATTAAAAAAAACGGTTTTACTAAATTACACTACTAGTGTTCAACACTACAATAATTTTCACCAATCAAATTTTTTAAATGCAGTATAATGTAAAAATCAGGTGTAATATAAAATTTTTGTTGTTTTGCTATTTTTTTTAAAAAATACCTTTTAACTTAAAATTTTATCTATGAAACCACCTTTTTTTTTAAAAAAAATATACCTTGTGAAATTTTACTATATACTATGCCTCACCCTAACTCTAACTATTAACTTTAACTTAACATTTATCAACTTTAACTTTTGTTTATTTTTTTTTGTTAATTTTTTAATAGTGATCTTTACATTACACTGCATACTAGTGTTTAATACCACTAGTTTGATTTATAATTACTGAAAAATATTATAATAATTAAAAATAAAATTATTAAAAATAAGGCGAGTTACCTGAAGAAATTTTTCACAATTTCTTGCAGTGACTTTCCAATGGTGTTTTTGTAGAATTGGAGGTATTAACAATTTCAGGGTATTATTTATTTCTTCTAAAATTGTGTCCAAACTCTAGTGTTAATTGATGAGTCCTGATCAAGAAACTACACTATACTTGTCTATAATATTACGTATGGTCAGGTCGAGCTGCATCAATTGAATTTCATCCAAAGCACCTATTAAACGATATATTAAATGGTGTCATACTAACCATACTGGCAAAAATACTCTTTTCGCTGTTCTCTTCAACAATGAATTATTGTTTCTAATAGCTGCTCTATAATTAATAATAGCCTGGAGATATATAAATATCTGTTTAAAAATAAGTAGTAATTAATGATAAATTTATTCGATTCAATTAATAAATAATTATTTTACCTGTTCAAACTTTAACTGGTAAAACAGATCATTTTGTCTTTACCAAGTCTAAGTAGTTTTCGACTGATGAATTAGGACAATTTATGACATATGGCCACATCAATTCCATAGCTATTGCTTGACGATATATGTTGCAAACTGAATCCCAAGACTTGTAGTAATCATAACATTTCTTGAAATAAGCGAGCTAATTCTCTGTTTTATACCCTTGGCATACCGCAAATTGTTTGAAATCAATATCCCTTTTAAACGATATAAAAAACATGCAAATTTAGATAATACAAAATTAGATAATTTAAAAGATTATACGAAGTTAATTTTTTGGTTTGCAACTTAAATTTTTCAAAATCTCCAATTTTTTTTTGTTTATTAATTTAGATTACAGCTTTTTTCATAAATTCTGAAACAATTGATTCAGCTGAATTCAATAAGGTTTTGAATTCGGTGTTAGGAATTGGATTTTTGGCATTACAGTAATTCAAATTCAAAAACTTATTGAATTTGGCTGTTATAGTATTATGGTATGTTTTGCAGTATTACGATATTACGCTAATAGCATTACACCATTACGGCATTACTACATTATGGCATTATGATATTATGGTATTACTAATATGACGTAATTAACTCACATTGGTAAAATGCTGTAATTTGCTGTAATTGCTATAATTCAGTAATCTACCAATTTTGTCTCAGAATTGATGAAAACAGTTTAATTAAAAAAAAGTATCTAATTGACCAATCAAACTTCGAAACACCCTAGTGCAAAACAAAAATCAACTTAGTATGGTTTACCATTAAAACATATATGCTGTTAGTGAAAACTGAATTTAAGTGGATATGTAATTTATATAAAATCTCCATTTGGATGATTTTATTATATATCTACCCTAACCCTAACCCTAATTTAAATTCCAAATCCACTTTAATTCCATAAACTTGCCAGATTAGCTCCACATACTCCCAAAGCATGTTTATCTCTTCGTGAAGCTGTTCAGAAATTAGAATTAACCAAGGATATTTATTTTTTATTTTTGATATACGTTGGTACGAAATACTATCACATGTAATGGCCACCTATATTTGTGTTCTGTCTTTAATTCCTAAAATATTTTTAATATGAAAAAGAACTTTTTCAATATTTACTATTGAATTAGAGTTAATATTGAGTGGGTCAGGAACAAGAATTTCTAGAACATTAACTCCCTGATCCACAATACATTTTTGGGTAATACTAATTTTTGGTTCGGTAGGTAGTTCTGTTTTCTTCTCAGCACAATACAGTTTAAAAATGATCAATTTGTTTGTGATGCTTTTTTTTAACTCAGGAACCTCTTGTCTTGGTAATTTAGCCAATATTGGTAAGTAAGTTTTGCACTTGGTGCAAAGTTGCTTTAGATTTTTATTTTGTTCTCTACATTTATTACGGCAACTACTAGATTCTATATTAGCTACTAGAATTTGTAGTAGATAATTTTCTTTGTATAATAGTTCAAGAATTTCAACAAGATAGTTATTTAATTCTTGATTTATTGCTTCTTGTATCGCAGGTGTAATTTCAAAAAGGTGTTCGTATTAATGCCTGCTAAGAGAACTCAATGCCCAAGGTGAATTAACATATTGAATATGATTTTGAGGATCCATGTTAAAAGCAGCAAAACTAGTGACTATATATGAAATATTACTATATTCATTCCTCGATCTAGATTAGTGATGCTACCAAAATTGATTTTTAAAAAAGGCTTATTTCGTCTTCATTAGAGAAAATTAAAATTTTTTATAAGGAAGAGCAAATAAAATTTATATAGATATATTCCTTATAATTTCGTCTATTCAAAAAAAGTATCAAATAATTTCGTCTTTCAAGTAAAATAGATCAAAAACAATTTTGTCTTTAAATTTTAATTTCGGTTTTAAACCTGAAATAATTTCGTCCTCATGTATAATCTAGATAGTTGCACTGACCTTTATGTTCATTATCAAATGCTATGAACAAAAGACCTTCAGGCAAAGGGTTTTTATTTTCTAATAGTTTATTTAACCAGCTTTGAAAATGAAAATAGCCACCCAAACAAGTAATATGATTATCGATGTTAATAAAGTTTTTGAATGAGAAATCGAATATTTAATAGCAGACGCAACAAGATTTATTTCTGATACGTAATTCCTATGCCTGGGCCCATATATTAAATCAATAGCCATCACTTGTTTGAAAATTTTTTCGATATTTAAAGAATCTGAATTAAATTATTTTGAGTTAGTACCTCAATAAATTTTACGATGACTAGATTGCGTTTATTTAGCCATGTTTGAAGAGTATAAATTAATAGGTTTTCTAAAAAAGCCTATTACTATTTTTGATCAGAAATTCAATATCTTCATATAAATATTCTCTTTCGAGCTGCACAATATTAATGACTTCTTGAATACATTTGTCCCAGTTACTATGTCAAGAATTTTACTGTTCAAAAAGTTTATCATTTCTCTACATTGTTTTTGGTATTGATCCCTTAATAAAGTAATCTTTTACAATATTTGCCTATTCTTTTTTTTAACTCCATTATTTCCTTATTTTGAATTTCTGTTGTACTAATAATTCTATAATCATGTTAGTGAGATTTATTATACCTTCGCTATTTTTTTGACCTCCAATTAGATTTTTAGTTCTTTCAAGCTCTATTCATAAATGCAACTCGTCATGAATTCTGGAGCCAAAATTAAAAAAAAGAATCAGAAATAGAATCATTATTAAAATTGGTATCAATTTGAGATTTTTTGTCTTTGTGATTAGAAGAAGAAGAAAAATTATTTGATAAACATTGATAAAAATGATCTTTAGAGACCACTTGATTGTAATGTATTTGGCAGATCGAGTAAGAGCTTAAATCAGATTGAAGATCTGCAAGTTCGGCCATAAAAGCATAAAATAATGAGAGTTGCTTAGCTATTGCTTGACTATTAGCATGTCTCCAGGTTTGTAATGCAGACGTTCTGCAAAGATTTAGACTGATATTCTCATAATGGCTAACTAGTTTGCTAAATATGCAAAGAAGTTCATTGGCTTTTGGTCTTGAGGATTGCAACATTATGGTTAGTTTTAGTACAAAACGCTAAAGAAAAAGGCTTGTTAGTTTTTTAATAAAAAATTGGACATTAAAATTCTTGCATTTTTAGGTTCATTTACCTTTTAAAATGGGTTGATCCTGAAGCGTAATACATTGATTCTGACGCTAAAGATTATATTCTTTGTTCGTATAGCGCTTAACTATATATAGCTATTGCTAAAAACTTTGAACTGCGACTAGAAAATTAAAAAAATATTAAAAAAGAAATAATCTATAGCCAATCAAATGTTTGTAGATGATTCCAGAATCGATTTCCATATTTGGTAAAATCCCAACTGACTTTATTAACACAACCTATAAACTTTTCAAATTTTTCTGATTATTAATGCGACTTCTGAATCTTTCTTTTTTGTATTAATCAAACTTGCCCAAAAATCCTTGTAATTAAGAGCTAAATCCAATAAATGTTTCCTCTCTTTGCTTTTTAAAATTGTTTTTGCAATTCCAATGATGTCCACTTCTTTCTTGTTTGTCTATTCCATAAGAGAAATTAATTTATTACTATTTCTTTTTAATCCATTAATATTATGACAAATCATTTTAATTTTAAGTATCTGTGTATATAGTACATTTTGAGGCAAGTAAAGAATTTTTGCTTTTAGTTGTTGTTAGAACTTTTGCTAATATTAGAAGTGATTTGATAAACCTGAGCCTAAATAGCTATTTTTCAAAGATGTTAACCTTTCTAGAATTTTTTTGAGCAAACTATTACTATCTAATTTAATGATTTTGGTTTTTTATCTTATTTTTCATTATTTCTAAACTCTGTATTGTTTCAATTATTCCAAGATTTGCATATTATACTAGTGTCTTTGCTTAAAATTTTTCTTTTAATTGAAACTTGATCTAAGTACTTTAAAGAAATTTGACCTTTTTGTCCTTGTTTTTATTATTTGCTTCTATTTGAGTATAACCCCTTGATTGCATCATATGATCCCTGTTATCTGTATATATATATAGTCAGATTAATTTTGTATCATAGTAGTTACATACATAAATTTTTTGTCTTTTTCTGATTTGAAAAAAATATGGGTCTTGTCTCTTTGATTTCTATTTCAGTTATTTAAAATATATACTGCCTATACTTGAAACTTCTTGAGCTGTTGAAGAAGGAGTGAATCTAATACTATCTTAAAAACATTTTGAATTGTAGCTTTGTACTTGTTTCTCCTTTCCAGTTTAACTAAATTAAATTTTTCAGGTATTGTTTTGTATATTTTGCCTTATTCCAGTTGAATAGACCAACCTTTTCTAAGTAATTGTTTACTCTTTTGGTTTTTGATTGTAACTTGTATATAGGCTGCTTTGTATTTGTGTACTTGCTATAAGATTACTATTGCTGTATTGTAATAATTTAACCATCTTCTCAAACTTCTTGCATTTGCTTTTATAGAGAAATCCCATATTGTAAAGTAAAAATATTTCTTGTAATGCTGATTTTGGATTACCAGATTGCAGGTGCCCAAATTAAATTGTATATATTTTCATATTTTTTGATCTTCTTGTTTTTGGTTCTCACTAGTAAGTGATGCCACCAAAATTGATTTTTGAAAAAGACCTATTTCATCTTCATTAGCATCAGAAAATTTTATATATAGATATTGATCGATATATAGCACTTAATTGTTTTATATCGATTATATAATATTGTTATATATCGATTAAAATATCGTTATATATCGATTAATAGATAAAAATCGATATATATCTATAAACGATATATATTATAATATCGTTATATATCGATTAATTGGATAAAAATTGATATATATCTATAATCGATATATATCATTTTTTTTATATTAAATCGTTATATATCTATAAATCGATTATAATCATAATTATTTGAAACGATATATATCTATAAATCGAATATAATCATAATTATTTGAAATGATATATGACGATTAGCAGATCTTTAACGATTGTATAGTGTTTTGACCGCATCACAAAAATTTCAACCCGGATCACCA
>QKWP01001741.1:9145-19732 GCA_003550325.1 Gigaspora rosea | reverse complement strand
TTTTACTAATATTTTCAAAATGTTTCGATGATTTTCGATAATTGTACTACAAAATCAGATTAGATATTTGTTTATTTTTTTTGTTTATAATTTAGATCTTCTATCAATTTTACATTGTTTCTTCGTTTTCCTTTTGTTTTTTTTTGGTTTCGTTTAGTTTCGTTTAGTTTTGTTTTGTTTTTTTTATTTATATTTTTTTTTATTTTTTAATTTTTTTTATTTTATTTCTACACTTTACTACTAGCACTTTGCAAGAAATCCAGTGGCTTTTCGGTGCTTAGCGCAAGCTAACTCAGCCTTTCGACACTTTACAAGAACACACAACTACTTTCTCTAGCAATTTCGAAAGTTCAAAAACACAAGTTTTCGCAAGTTTTTGCAAGGTTTTGTTTTATTTATTTTTTTGTGTCATGTTTTTTGTTTTTGTTTTTTTTTATTTTTATTAATTTATTTTATTCTGGCACTTTGCGAAAACCTTCGAGATTTCTAAATTGCAAAAACATGAACTCGAAATAGAGATTTGGGGCTTTGTTTATTTTTTTATTTAGTTTGCTTACATTTTTGTTTTTTGTTTGTTTTCTTTTTTTTTACTTATTTTTTTAACTTTATTTTATTTTATTTATCCTTTACTTCTTTCGGAACTTTGCAAGAAAATGACTTGACTTTTCTGCACTTTACAAGAACACCAATTCTAACATCTCTAGTACTTTGCAAGAAGTCACGAATATGAACGAATATAATCGAATATAAGCAAATATGGGCGAAATATAATAGTTTATTTTTTTCGTTTTTGTTTTTTTTGTTATTTTTTCGGGTTTGTTTTTTGTTTTTTGTTTGTTTTTTTTACTTATTTTTTTTATTTTATTTTATCTATTTCTTACTTCTTTCAGAACTTTACAAGAAAACAACCTAACTTTGCAAGAAGTAGCGAATATAAGCGAATATAAATGAATATAAGCAAATATGAGCAAATATAAAGAATATAATAGTTTATTTTTTTTGTTTTTATTTTTTAATTTTTTTTGGTTTCGTTTTTTTTTTCCGCTTCTGCTGCATCATCAATGCCACAAATCTTACGTTTTTGATACTCCTGCACTTACTTTTTTGATACTCCTGTATGTACCCCAAAATTACGCTTACTTTTTTGATGCAGATCTGCATATATACACGTGACTTGTATTACACAAAGGCCCAGCGCATTGTTTTTGCAAAAATAATTTTTGGTTACATGCCACTAATGTCGTGTAATGTTATACAGGTCTAATTTTGCCCGGCATTAAGCTTAATGCTGGTGAGCACTATCATGATAATACCCCCGGCGGGGTTAGACATATTTCCGGTCCACCCTAACCCTAAATCTAGTGGTACCCTAACCCGGCATTAAGCTTAATGCTGGTGGGCACTATCATGATAATGCCCCGGCGGGGTTAGACATAATTCTGGCCCACCCTAACCCTAAATCTAGGAACCCTAAAAACTAATTGTTCGAAGCAATATCCAATCACAGTACATATACTAGATGCATATGTCGTGTAACCAGTACATGTACTGTGATTGGATGTTGCTTCGAACAATTAGTTTTTAGGGTTCCTAGATTTAGGGTTAGGGTGGGCCAGAATTATGTCTAACCCCGCTGGGGCATTATCTGATAATGCCCACCAGTATTAAGCTTAATGCCGGGTTAGAGTACCACTAGATTTAGGGTTAGAGTAGGCCGGAATTATGTCTAACCCCGCCGGGCATTATCATAATAGTGCCCACTAGCATTAAGCTTAATGCCGAGCAAAATTAGACCTATGTAACGTTACATGACATTAGCGGCGTGTAACCAAAAATTATTTTTGCAAAAACAATGCGCTGGGCCTTTGTGTAATACAAGTCACGTGTATATATGCAGATCTGCATCAAAAAAGTAAGTGTAATTTTGGGGTACATACAGGAGTATCAAAAACGTAAGATTTGCATCAATGCCCGGATACGGTATACCAGTTCATTTACGCTATAACCGTAGCCAACACTTGGGGTCAGAGTGTTACTATTAAACTCCTGCAATGTCCTGATATCCATCTACTCCGTAACTAGTACGACGACCCCGACAGCTTTACTCGCCCATGCCTGAGGGTCACCAGTTTTGTTGTTTTGACTCCCACTCGGAGACCAGTAACTTTCTACCTTCTTCTCCGTTGATATTACCGTCCGGAAAGCAGTGACACAAGTTCATGCAGTATCTTGTGATTAGACTTCAGCCTCACATTACGTCTTGTGACTTTAGTTATTCCAAATCGGAGTTCTAACTATCAAATCCAAATTACCGCCAAGTGGAATTGAACTGGCAACCTTGCGATTTGCAACCTCGGAGCATAACCGCTATGCTATCGATCCGGAGGTTTGAATATTGTATATTTAATAAATTAAAATATTATATAATAACAATAAATAAATAAAAATTTATAATTAAATTGCGAAAACTTGCGAAAACCTGTAAAATATTCAAAAAGCATGATTATGTGAATATAATAATTATTAATTGATATTATATCAGATATATATCGATTAATATCGATATATATCGATATATATCGATTACTATCACTATCGATTATAATCGATATATCGATATATATCAATACCCATCACCCCTGCCGGTTACTATCAATAGTGATAGTAATCGATATATCAATATATATCAATTACTATCACTATCGATAGTAATCGATATATCGATATATATCGATTACTATCACTATCGATAGTAATTGGCAGGGGTGATGGGTATCGATATATATCTTACCAGTTAGTAATTGATATATATCTATATATAAAATTTGCAGATGAGAGAAAATTAAAATTTTTTATAAAGAAGAGCAAATAAAATTTATATAGATATGTTCCTTATAATTTCGTCTATTCAAAAAAAGTATCAAATAATTTTGTCTTTCAAGTAAAATAGGTCAAAAACAATTTCGTCTTCAAATTTTAATTTTGGGTTTTAGAACAAGAAATGCTTTCGTCCTTATGTATATCACTAGCTAACTTAGCTTGATTATATTCTGTCTTCTTTTTTGTAAGATGTTCTTCCAGTCCATAGTTTAGTATTTTGTATTCATTTAGTAATATAATCTCTTTGATTTCTTTTATTAATGAGTTTTTTACTGCTTCCACTTTATTAAAATTGTCATATATTCTTTTATATGAGAAATCTCCTGTTGATATTGTTCTAATAGCATTAGTAGCCTCTATAAAAACTATATTATTTTCTATTACTTTAGTTTCTTTCACAATTTTTTTTGATCTGTTATCATTGTTTTTAATTTTATTAAATGCTATTAATGTTGTTAATGCCTTGTGTCCAATAAGATATTTTTTCTCTTCTAAAAGAGTTTCTATTCATACTATTTTGAGTCTCACTCAGTTATATAATTCTATTATATTGCATAAAGTAATAATTATACTTAAATCCTTTGTGTTCAAGAACTTTGCAATATTTTGGTTTTTCTCTAGAATAGTGGCTTTTTGTTTGTTAAATAATAATTTTTTGTCTGTTTTTGACTTGCTAAAGAACTTCTATACTCCTTTAGTATAGGCATATTTATTTTTGTTTCATTTTGTTTTTTCAATTTTTTTTTATTTATTATTTTTTAATTTTTTACAAAAATACTAGCTCTTTGCAAAAAAACTAACAACCTTTTAACAGTTTGCAAGAACACCAATTTGACTTTGCAAGCCAACTCAAACTTTTGACACTTTGCAAAAACATACAACTAATTTTTTTAGCAATTTCTAAATTTTTAAAAATGCTTTTTTAAACAAGTTTTTACAAGTTTTGCAAGTTTTTATACTTTTTCACAAGTTTTTACAAGTTTTTGCTTTGTTTATTTTTTTTATTAATTTATTTTATTTTGTCACTTTGCAAGAATACAATTCTTACTTTTTAGTATTTTGCAAGAAAACTAACAACTTTTTAGCACTTTGTAAAAATACCAATTTGGCACTTTGCAAACCAATATAGGCTTTTGATACTTTACAACACACAACTGATTTCTTTAGCAATTTCTAAATTTTCATAAACACTTCTTTAAAGAAATAAAGATTTAGTTAGGTGCATGTTTTCACAAGTTTTCACAAATTTTTACAAGTTTTCACAAGTTTTTACAAGTTTTTGCAAGTTTTCACATTTTTCATTTTTTTTGTTTGATATTTTTGTTTGTTTTTTTTTTGGTTTTTTTTAATTTTTTTTTTATTAATTTATTTTATTTCAACATTTTGTAAGTATATAGCCCTTACTTATTAGCATTTTGCAAGAAAACCAACTACTTTTTGGTACTTTGCAAGAACACTAATTTGGTATTTTACAAGCCAACTTAGACTTTAACTGTTCTAAAAATGCTTCTTTAGATAAATACAAATTTTTTAAATACAAGTTTTTGCAAGTTTTTACAAGTTTTTGCAAAGTTTTGCTTTATTTATTTTTTGTTTAATATTTTTTGGTTTTTTTTTATGTATGTTTCCGAAAATAAGTACTTTTTTTTGCTGATTTTTAACAAAAAAAAACTGTGGGTAGCTTATTTTCAGGTTATTTACTATTTTAAGTAATTTAAAGTACAACAAAGGGGTAGCTTATTTTTGAATACAAAACTTTAACAAGTAAAATAAATAAATATGCTGTAGACAATAAATAAATATATTATTAACAATAAATAAATATGTAGGTTTCTGAAAATAAGCTACCTCCAAAAGAAGCTACCCCCAGATTTTCAGAAAAATTTTTAGAAAAATCATTAACAGTTGCTACATATAAAACTTTTTTTTTACTATGTAAACTTCAGAAGGTCGAATAAGTAAAGTTGTTTAGCGTAACGAAATACACCTACAGTAAAAATTTTATGGCATTTAGACAACTTTTTATTAGTACATTTTCAATTTTTCAAAAAATTTAACAAGCTAAAAATAAGCTACCCCCACGATTTTTTGTGTAACTTTTTGGCCAAAAAGGGTAGCTTATTTTCAGACAAATATGGTATGCATAGGACCCCGAACATCTCTAATATATGTCATATTTTTTTTTTAGCAAATTGCAGAAAATTTGGTCTGAGGTTCAAATTTAAGTTTTAGCAAATTGAGATTAATTTTAAAAAAAGTTATATAAAGCATTTTGGCAAATTACAGCAATTTTATGTATGTAATATTTTATTTTTAGCAAATTACCTGCATTTTGCAAGAATCATGCTCAAAAATAAAGCTATCTCATTTTTTTGTACTAGTTTTGTACTACTATAATTTTTAAAAATTTAAGATGCTTAATTTTGATTTTTTTTTTTGATCAAAAAATCCAAAATTAAGCATTTTCTCTTAAATTTTCAAGAAATATAAAAGTAAATATGCCAGAATGATGTATTTTTATGTGCTGAACAAGTTTTCTTAGGGCACAATGTTAGAATCAATTAGTAAAATTTGGAGAATCATAGAATTTTTTGGTATTTTTATTAATAAAATTATATAAAATATTATAATTCTCCAAATTTTACTAATTGATTCTAACATTGTGCTATAAAAAACTTGTTTAGCACATAAAAAACATTATTCCAACATATTTAATTTTATATTTCTTGAAAATTTAAGATAAAAATGCTTAATTTTGGATTTTTTGATCAAAAAATCCAAAATTAAACATCTCTTAAATTTTCAAGAAATATAAAATTATATATGCCGGAATAATGTTTTTTATATGCTAAACAAGTTTTTTTATGGCACAATATTAGAATCAATTAGTAAAATTTAGAGAATTATAATATTTTATGTCACAGCTAATGCTGAAGTTGGCTGATGCTGAAGCTTTAACCTATTTTGATATAAAATTTTAAAATTTTTTTTGAATGTTTTTTTGCTTTTGTCTTATAGGGTTAGGATAGGGTTTGGGTGTAGATTTTATATTTATAGAGCATATGTGGATTTTAGCAGGGCTTATAGTTTCCAATAGAGACCCCTAAGCTTTAGCATTAGCCAACTGCTATGACATTTTATATAATTTTATTAATAAAAATACCAAAAAATTTTATTTTCTTCAAATTTTACTAATTGATTCTAACATTTTGCCCTAAGAAAACTTGTTCAGCACATAAAAATACATTATTCTAACATATTTAATTTTATATTTCTTGAAAATTCAAAAGAAGATGCTTAATTTTGGATTTTTTGATCAAAAATCCAAAATTAAGCATCTTCTCTTAAATTTTTAAAATATAAAATTAAATATACCAGAATGATGTATTTTTATATGCTAAACAAGTTTTATTAGAGCACAATGTTAGAATCAATTAGTAAAATTTGGAGAATTATAATATTTTATATAATTTTATTAATAAAAATACTAAAAAATTATATGACTTTTCAAATTTTACTAATTAATTCTAACTTTATGCTCTAAGAAAATTTGTTCAAACCTGCAGGTCGATAGCGTAGTGGTTACGCTCCCAAGTCCCCAAACGCAAGGTCGCCGGTTCAAGCCCCACTAGGAACATTAATTCTACACGAAGTCACGAAACGGACGAGCTGAGCCAGAATGCTAGGACCACGTGCAGGTACATAACCACATTAGAAAGCTCTATGAAGACTATGACATACGAAAATAGGATACCTAGTGAAGATCCAGACAAAAAAGGAAATAGTAAATACTACTAGTGAAATTCCGGTGGAATTCCGGTTGAACAAAGGATACTACCGGTGGAATTCCGGTTGCAAGGTATAAACACAGTGCTGTGATACCAAATCAGGAAAAGTCCTACGAGGAAAACCTGATCTGATCCAAACTCAGAAAGGAGTATCTGGGGTAGATGAAAAATGGACCTACACAAGCATATTGGCGGAGTAAACTAACTCCTTAAAGTTGATCTAAGAAGCCTTCGGGTGGGTGCCCAAATGACGGTCCGGCTAGAGTCAGCCAGGAAAACCGGATGAAGAGGGAGTAGATTAAATAGACTTCGTATGACAGAAATAAATATAGAAATTAGAATATATAATGAAAATGTAGGGGGCCCATTAGGTCCCTATGACCAATGACCTTAATAAAAGAGCGCCAACAGCGCCCTTGGATTTACCACCAAGGAAATTTAAAAAAAAAAATTTGTTCAGCACTTAAATATATATATATATATTATTTTAATTTATAAAAATAGATGTAATAATTTAGTTTTTAGCAAATTACTAAAAATTTATATGTAATAATTGAATTTTCAGCAAATTTACTTGATTTTAGGGGTAGCAAAAACCTCCAAATTTATGCAAATCATTTATGACCTATATTAGAGATGTCCGGGGTCCTATATGCATAAAGTGATTTTTGGTCAACTGATTATAATTGCTACATAGTAAAGTCTAAATTTTACTAAGCAAATCGATTAAAGTTGCATAAGTAACCTTGTTCAGCAGAACAAATACGCATATACTTAAAATTTCATAAAAATTGAAGAACTTTTTATTATTTGACTTTTAATTTTTACGTTTAATAGTTTTTTTTTGTAAAAAAAAAACTATTGAATGTAAAAATTAAAAGTCAAATAATAAAAAGTTCTCCAATTTTTATGAAATTTTTAGAGTATGCATTTTTGTTCTGCTGAACAAGGTTACTTATGCGACTTTAATCGATTTACTTAGTAAAATTTAGACTCTACTATGTAGCAACATTTATTAATAGTGGGGTAGCTTATTTTCAGAACTAAAAATTTTTCTAATTATCTTTTGGTGCAACAAAGAGTAGCTTATTTTTGGGTCAAAGGCGTTTTGATATTTTTGGATTAAAACTGAGGGTAGCCTATTTAGAATATAGATTATTTTCAGAAATATATGGTATTAATTTATTTTGCAAGAAAACCAACCAAGACTTTTTTAGCACTTTGCAAGCAAACTCAAACTTTACTAGCAATTTGCAAGAATATAATAAATTTTACTTCTAAGAAATAGAAATTAGAATAGTTTTTTTTTATTATTTTATTAAAATAGTACTGTAATAATTAAAATATGATATAATAAATATATAGTATTGATTAAAATATGTATTTAATTTAATAATTAAGTTATATGTGATGCATGTGATAATGTCATCTGTAGATTATCTCTGCATCAATAAAGTTTAATTTAGGGTTAGAGTGAGCATCTAGGTTTAAAGTTAGAGTTTGGGATATATAATAAAATCGTTTAAGAAAAACTTTTTGTTAAAGCACAGAAGGTAGTTTCCTATGCAGATTTTGAGTAATAAGCGTTTTTGTTGGTTTTTTAATAAAATGAACATTTGTTTTGAATTTTCTGATTATGTTACGTTACATGAGATTCTGAAATCTAATTGGTTCAGTGATACATAAGCTGTTGTCATTTATGTGACAAATAACTTTACTCTAATTTAAAATATAATATAAAGGAGGTGGGGGTATTGTGGACAGGGGGGGTATTGTAGACAGGGCGGGTATCTTATGATCTAGTGATCAGAATTGGGTGATTTTTATACCATTCAAATCGTCTTAGAGAGACGAATCAAATGGTATAAAAATCATCCAATTCTGATCACTAGATCACAAGATATCGTTATTTATGCAAAATATAAGTTTTTGCATATATTTGAAAATTTGCAAATTTTTACATAATATACCTTTAACGATCTTGAGATCCCGTGATTGGATTTTAACGATTTTGTGCTTGTTAGAATCGTCTCACTAAGACGGTCATTTTGGTGGTAAAATCATCCAAAACGGACCAGTAGATCAAATTTTATTCATGTGTCCACAATACCCCCCTTTCTTCTAAAATTTGGTTTTTATATTCTATTTTGTGTACTAATTATTTATATCTAAAACAATATATGATATAAAGATTTTTTTACAGTAATTTATTCTTTATTAAGCATAGTTCAAATNGTACTAATTATTTATATCTAAAACAATATATGATATAAAGATTTTTTTACAGTAATTTATTCTTTATTAAGCATAGTTCAAATAATAAAAATAGTATAAAAATCTATTTGATAATTAAAAAGTTTTATTAGTAGAAACTTTAACATGTCCATAATACCCCATCTCCCTTATATATAATAAATAAATATAAAATTTTAAAATTGTAAAATTTTGTAAAATTTTGTAAAATTATAAAACAACCTGTAAAAATTTTTAAATATTTGCAAAAAGTATGATTAGGGAGCTTCCAGAAATTAGCTGAGTTTTGTTTACTATGAGCCCACCTCACTTCTGCCCACCCACTCATACCTGATACCCCAATTAGCCAATCAGATTTTACAATTATTAAAAAGTTAAATATAACATTTAATAGTAAATAACTTTTGATCTACTGGTCCAAATTTGATGATTTAACTACCAAAATGATTCTCTTAATGAGAGGATTCTAGCGAGCACAAAATCATTAAAATCTAATCACAGGATCCTGTGATCAGAATAGATTTGTGTTACTATAAAAGTTCTATAATTTATTAAATAATTATAACCTATTTATAGTAACACAAATTTAATTCGATCTTAGGATCCTGTGATTGGATTTTACCGATTTGGGACTTGTTAGAATACTCTCATTGTGAGGATCATTTTGGTAGTAAAATCATCGAAATTGGCCCAGTAGATAAGAAGTTATTAACAAGTAAAAATTAATTTTTAATTGTTAATTACTTCTGATCTACTAGGCCAATTTTGATGATTTTACTACCAAAATGATCCTCACAATGAGTAGATTCTAACAAGCCCAAAATTGTTAAAATTCAATCACAGGATCCAGTGATCAGAATAGATTTGTATTGCTATAAAAGTTATATAAGTTATTAAATAATAATAACCCATTTATAGCAACACAAATTTATTTTGATCACAGAATTCTGTGATTGGATTTTAACGATTTTGGGCTTGTTAGAATCCTCTTATTGAGAGGATCATTTTGGTAGTAAAATCATCGAAATTGGGCCAGTAGATCAGAAGTTATTAACAATAAAAATTAATTTTTTTATTTGTTAATAACTTCTGATTTACTGGGCCAATTTCGATGATTTTACTACCAAAATGATTCTCTCAATGAGAGGATTCTAACAAGCCCAAAATCGTTAAAATCCAATTACATAATCCTAAGATCAAAATAAATTTGTGTTGCTATAAATAGGTTATAATTATTTATAAATTATAGAACTTTATAGTAACACAAATCTATTCTGATCACAGGATCCTGTAATTGGATTTTAACGATTTTGGGCTCACTAGAACCCTTTCATTGATAGGATCATTTTGGTAGTTGAATCATCAAATTTGGTCCAGTAGTTCAAAAGTTATTAATTATCAAATATTATTAATAAATCTATAATTTTGGTCAAAAATAATTTTGCAACTTTGGCCGGAATTATAAAATTTTGGCCGGAATTACACCTAATACTTCAGCTAACCCACACACCCACCCAGAAATCAGCTGATTTCTGGAAGCTCTCTTAAAGTATATAAATATATATATCATTTATTATTTTTTTAAAAAATTTTAAAATTTTGCAAAATATTATGAAATATTGCAATAATTTGTAATATATTATCTCTTTTTTTTTTTTTTTTAAAT
>QKWP01001740.1:81595-102758 GCA_003550325.1 Gigaspora rosea | reverse complement strand
AAATAAAATAAATTAATAAAAAATTTTAAAAATAAACCAAAAAAAACAAAAACAAAAAACAAGAAATGGAAAAATAAATGAAGCGAAGCCTTGCAAGAACTTGCAAAAACTTGCAAAAACTTGCAAAAACTTGTGAAAACTTGTGATTATTTCTCTGAAGAAGCGTTCCTGAAAATTTAAAGAGTGTTCTTGAAAGTGTTGGAAGTTGTAGTTGGCATGCACAAGGTTTCAAAAAGTGTTTGTTTTTCTTGTAAAGTGCTGAAATAAAAATAAAATAAAAAAATTAAAAAATAATATTTCGAAATATTTCGAAATATATTACATAATATTTTGCTTATATTATGGTTTGTAAGACCTTACGTAAGATTATGCTATTATAAATTTGCTGATGAAGTTCTCTTTTCCTCTTAGTTGTCATATTTATTTCTTTCGCATGTAATAATATTAAAACTTAATAAACAGAATAAGAACAAGGTCTTGGTTATAAAACAAAAAAAATAAAATAAAATAAATGAAAGAAAAGGTGCTTTTTTTTAGAAGACAATCAATTCATCAATTCACCATTTAAAATCCACTAATTCACTATTTCACCAATTCACCATTTTCACCAATTCACCATTTCACCAATTCACTATTTTCACCAATTCACCATTTCACCAATTTAACAATTCACCAATTTCACCAATTTCACCATTCACCATTTCACCATTCACCAAAATTTTATTTTGGTGTAATTCTGGTGAAACTATTTCACCATTTCACCTGGTGAAATGGTTTAATTTCACCAGCATCTATAGTTGTGATAGTTCAGTATAGTCCATCTGTGGCAGTGGTAACTTATCACATGGCCTGCAATTTCGATGGCCGTCCTGGTTGTGTCTATCCATAAATATAAAATGATAATATTTACTAAACTTAATATACTTTTTTATTGACAATACTAAATCTTGACCTAAAAAAAAAAAGCTGACATGACTAAAAAATAATGTCATATAAAATCTAATTAATTGGTTCACATAATTTAAAAATCTGGCCGGCCGGGTTATGAGGTTAGAGTCAATAAAGTTTTTTAATTAGAACATACTGTACAATTGAATTGCAACAAATTTTTAACAGCAGGATACAATGACATAATACTGTAATAAAGAATTTTTTAATTATGTAGCAAAATAATAATTTATTATTATTATACATTTGTTTTTATAACAATCTATAAATTACCCCCAAAACATCCATAACAAAGTGAGTACAATAATAACCAATGTTAACGCAGCATAGAAACATGGCCTTTTCTATTTATTTTGAAAGTGATATTTTCTAAGTATTTAATTTATAATATTAAGTTTATATAATAGTAAGGTACTTTTAAATTTATTCAATTGTGCAATCTCAATAACCACTACATCGAGATGCAATTAATAGATACCATCATCATCTATGGATTACACTTATAATACAATAATAACGCAAACGCAAACTATACAAACAATATAGAACACTAATCCTGTTCAGCATTAGTTCCAAAAAATCCAATACTACCAACAGCCCAAATTTCTCGTTCTTCCTCTGCATCTTCATCTACTTCATTCATATAATCTGTCTGTAATTGTTCTGTTTTCTGTCGCTCTTGTGATACAAGTTTGGATAAAACGCGTTTATGAAGATCAATAACAGTTTTAGCGTTTTGAGAATCGGTTGTTGATAAGTAGTTCTAGAGTCAAATAAAACATTAGTAATAAATCTTAAGTTCTTTGAAAGAGCTAGAAATGCATTTACCTGCATCACATTTTCGCCATCCAGAAGCTGAAGTACATGCAATAACGCACGCTCAGATGCAAGTTTCACTGGTATATTTCGGTCACGAGCACATACCATAATTTGAGGAACAATATCGGAAAGATGGGGTTCCAAAATCTATAAATTGAAATATTTTCTTAATTGCAACTCAAACCAACTTCATAAACTATTCAAAAACACACCTGTGGATATTTTCTTCCGATTACTCGAAAGACAACCAAAGCTAATCGTTTTGTCTCTCCGACCAAAGTAGCAGGTTCACGGACATCATTCACCAATGCTTCCACAAGGCGGCTTATTGTATTTTGTTCATGATAATGTTCTGTAAGCAAAATTTTACCGGCTGCAATAATAGAATTATCTGCGATTGATGGCTACAGAGGAAAATAGAGTGATTAACATAATATATAAGGCAATACTTTATGATAGTTAAATTAGATTAATTTACCTGATTATTCTTGCTACCCATATATATAATATTAACTATTTCTTTATGAATTTCTAAGTCGAAAAAGATTCGCGGAGCTTCTGCTAGAATTGCGTTAATAGCCAAAAGCGAACTTTGCGTCGGCTCTCCTGATAGGATGTAAGTTCTAATAACATCGTTATAGTAAATGAAATTAGCCAAACAAACTCTTTATGGATAAAATAAATAATAATAAGACTTACGTGATGAGAGGCATAGCTTCTTGATGCGGAATATGCTTGCACAAACTTCCAAGAAGACGTGCGGCACCAACCACCATCCCTTCTACAAGTATATATTTATCATATTCAATATAATTCAACATCATAAATTAAACGCCAATTATATATACATACCAGAGGAATCAGTTAACCCATTTGCAATAACTCCAAGAACACCCTTTCGTGAAGCCTCGTTCATACTATCTCCTGCCTTATTCACTACGCTTTCTAAAGCACTCAACATAGTTTCACGCACACTAGGCTCACTCGTTTTAATCCCAGTAACCAATTCTAGTATCAAAGGATCTACGCGAGGTTGTAATGAAATTAAAGTACTGAGGGCCTTTGCAGCACGTGATCGAACAAGGGCGCTCGTTGGATCGGTCAAAGACTTAACGAAAGTACGTTGAAGTTGCGGAAGAAAAGGTTTAAGGAGGGCAGAAACCTTTTCAAGTAATAAACTGAACATTTACAAGTTATTTAACGTGTCAGCAAAACAATTCATATTTAAATTTTATATTGATAAGATCAAAATAAGTAATTGACCTCAATGTCTGCAATATAGCTGCCTTCACTTGAGGAGGATAACGATCACCGATTATACGAATAAGAGGTCCCGTTATTTGAGTCACAAATGGCCGGAGAGCATCAGCCGACGTTCGTTGAATAAGATCACCTATTCCTAAAGCGGATTGTTCACGAATTTCGGCAGTACCATACATTAATCCGTGCAAAAATATTGGAAGGATAGGGCTTATTCCTTTTGGTAAACAAAATCCTGGCAAGTCAACTCCAGGAACTCCAACACCTTTTATTGAACGACGAAGGGGTATAACCAACTGCTCCAGATCGTCTTTCTTTACAGATTTGGTCACGGCATTTAACGCATTCCATGCCGATTTGACTACCTCTATTTGATAATCGTCCAAAAGTGATATTAAAACCCGTATCCATTCTGTTGTGTATCTTGAAAAATCCATCTTAGTCTCACTGCAAAATATTGCAACAATATCACAAGCACCAGCTCGTTTTGCAGGTTCATCACTTTTAACTGCTTCAAAAAGTATTGTCATCAAGTTTTGAAGACCTTCAGAACTATCGATAGAAAGCAATAGTGCACGTTCTGTTTCTTGAAGCTCTAAAATCACAGCATCATCGGTTTCCATACTCAAAGACGCCATAAGAGCAGTCAAAATATTCGAAAGTCTTTTATTAAGAGCAGCGCCAGCAACAGTCACCAAAGATGCAAGAGCTCGAGCATTGAAAGCGGTAATAGGTACGGTGATGAGATTAGGTATGAGAACTGGAAACACTACATTAGCACGAACTGTCATTATTTCTTTCAAAGCTTCTAATGCATAAGTAGAGTCTTTTCCAGATTGGAGGGAATTAAGAAGAGTAGGTAATATTTCATCGATTGCTTTATCACCAACATGTTGCTGAAGTGTATCAAAAGCTTTAAATATAGATATAAAATAATTATTAAAAATACGTATATGCATTGGTGACATCACCTAAAAATAATACCAAAAGAAACTACCTTGAGCCGCTGCCTCACGTACTTCACCAGATTCATCAACCAATGCCTTTCGAACAGCCGGGATAATTGAATCTACATAGTCAATAACTTGTACTTTTCCAGCTGTACTCATTATTTCGCTTAAGCCAATACAAACACCTTGTCTTTTATCTGATTCAGGAGACTCTAAGCCTTCCTCTAAAATAGGTATAATCTCTGACATAACGCTTTCACCAAGCTTACGAACAAGTTCTCCAAGGGTGCGTGCAGCTACTTGACGTCTCTCAAAACTTGGACTTGCGAGATTCTTAATAATCAAGCCCATCATTACTGATAGTATTTCTTTGACAGTGCGAGGTGTATTGGAAACGATAGATTTCCAAACATGCAAAGACGACTGTCTAACGAGACCAGATACTTGATAAAAGATAAATTTTTTAGAATTTCATTTTGATAAAAAAAAAATTTGCCGAAAAATTTTACATTACCATCTTGTCGAACAACATATAAAGCAGCCAAAACTCGATCACGTCTTTCCTTTCCAAGAGTCTGTAACAAAACTTTGCGACTTGCTTCAGTACCTCCAGTTTCTTCCTCTTCCTCTCCTTCAGTAGTTACTTTACCACTAATACCTGTGATGCGATACAATAAATCTCCCATGAGTTGCACAGAACTTTGTCTAATTCTCCAATTATCATCAAACAACCCTCTTTCTAATTCAGGAAGCAAAAGGTCTACAGCTTTAGTTGCATAATTTACAATAATCATTTGACCTGCTCTGAGTGAAGCATCTCGCACATATTCTGATTCATCAGCTAAACCGGATAAAATTGGAGGAATAATACGACCAAGATAAGGTTGAAACCTTAAACCAAATGTTGCCGGAAGATAAATAAGTAAAGAAATAAATCCTTCACGCACATAGGATTTTGGACTAGTAGCATTAATTACAATTTCAGACAAAAGTCCCTCGAGACGGCTTATACCCAATCCTGCTAATACTTCGCTAAGTCCTTGTGCAGCTCCTTGTCGGTCAACACCACTAGTATCTGATTTAAGAGTATGAACTAATTCATTTACAAGACTTGGAAACTTATCTTCCCCAAGCTTTTCGACCATAGTACCTAATGATTTAGCAGCTGTAGCACGAGCATCAGGCACGGGGTCTACTAATACTTCCTTAAGACTTGGTAAAAGTCGTGGCAAATAAGGGACAAGGTCTTTAACATCAGTTAGAGATGCCATATTACCAACTATTTGCGAAGATTTTTTTTTAACCTCTGTGCTACGCTCTTTCAATCCTCGTTCAAGAATTGGCATTACCTTCAAGAACAAAATATAGCAGATACAATGTTAACGTGCTCATCCTGTCGAATGCAATCCAAAATGATATACTAAAGTATCCCTTACCAATGCCAATGACGGTGCATCAATATAATGAACAAAAGCAGTTTCTAATAAAGAATTCAATGCAGCATTAGTGTATTTATCAGGATCACTTAATCCACGAAGCAGAATCGGTACGAGGGCTTGAATTTCAGGATTACTAATAACCTCTCCAAAGTGTAATAAGGCTTCATTTGCAGCTGATTGAACTTCCTTATGTGAATCTGAAAGTACAGTTGTTAATCGAGGAACTATCGTAGGAAGAGAAATCGATAGTTGTTTAGGCGCACAGAATGCCATTGATCCTAACAATTCGATTGATCCCTTTTTTGTTCTCCATTGGCGATCCTCCAATCCTGCCAATAGCGTTGGTAAAATAAGTTTGATGCAATGTCCACTTATTTTGCTCATGATAGCTCTAGCTGTATCTGACGTTGCTTCTCTAACATCAGGATGAGTGTCACCAAAACATACCAACAACAATGGTAAAATTTGTATAACATAGGGTTCAAAAAGGCGACCCAAGCTTTGCGATAATGTTTCGAATGCAAAGAGTGCACCTTGCCGAAATTTATAGTCCTTTTTATTATCCACACCCTGCTTCAACACAGTTATTATATTACAATCTTTTAAAGATGAAATACCAGTGCCTTTCACGACACCAGCTAAACCATATGCAGCTCCTCTTCTTTCCGCATACTTTTCAGAATGGTATAACCGATTAAGCAGACCAGAAACCAAATCGGGCGCTTTGCTTTTCATAAACTTGATTAAAGGTGGTAAACAATCTCCAACAGCTACTTGGACAGCTTCAGAAGGAGTTTTTAGCGCATCAAGTAGCCTATCAATAATCACAGGAATTCTGGAATCTGTAGGATCTAAATGTTTTGCCAACGCACCAAACCAAATTACAACAGATTCACGAATACGATCATGTGTTTCTGTCGGCTCGGCAGGTTTATCCAAATAGTTTTCAAACACGGACATCAATAAAGCAACGTTCTTGCCACCGTGAGCGTCAATAACTGCCAAACCTGCCTAAGAAATCAAGCAAGAAAAATTAATAATAACAAATTAATAAATTAATATAGATAATATCAAATAATAGCCTTCCATACCTCCAACATTTTTTGCCGAACTTGTGCATGAATGTCTCCCACAGCTTCATCGTTTATTAAGAATTCAAATAAAGGCTTCAAGTCTATTGATTTTAAATTTTGTGCTAGTGTTCCAAGCGAAAGTGCTAATCCTACACGAGCTTCCCATGGGTCTTTTCTATTTAGCGATTCAGGTATTAAAATACCAAATTCGTCATACTCGGGCAGGATCGGCTTTGCCTAAGTGCATGATTCGAAATAAAAAATAGGTATCTGTAGTACTACTGCGTTAAGGAATTAATTCATAAAAGGTTAGTCATAATAAAATTTGTATTTACCTTTTCTTTATACTGTTCATAAATAAGCGACAACGTGTCCGAAACCGAATCGGGAAAGTATTTTGATGCATTACCGATAGATTTGGCAGCACATTCTCTGACATACTTTTCTTCACGAATCACAAAAGACAATAATTCGACATTGTAACTCGGTTCAACGTCCATTCCATTAGATTCCCATAAGGCTATTGCTAATTTTGCGTTATTTTCATCCTCATCATGACAAGCCATCCATAGTTCACATGAAAAATCGATATCTGTAAGATCCAAATACTCTAATGCTTGTAAACAAGCATGACGAACAAATGCTTCTGAAGAAAGTAATCCGGTGAGTAAAACGTTTACTTCCTTTTGTTCTGTTGTCTCACCAATAGATTCGCATAAATTAATCATAGCGGTCCTTGCAACTTTTGTAAACTTTGGATATTCTTTAATTATATGTAAAAGTGTATGAACCATTTCAGACCGAGGAAGTAAAGGCGAAGATCCGATAACTGTATGAAAAGAAATTATATCTAATCCTAATGCAATTTGTTCCATTGACATTTCTGAAGCTTTCGTTGCTTCTTTATGTAGACAAATCCCGCCTTTCATAATAACTTGATGAATCAATGGGAAGCAATAAGCAAATGATGAAGGTGACATCAACGATCTCTCTGTTATGATACGAAGACGGAATAGTACGCGTGAAACAAGGAGGTCCAATGGTTCCTGAAGCCATTTTTTCGGGATTTCTTGGACTTGCATAATACGGAGAGTCGCTAAGCCAATGGATTTGCGAATGCTTTCAATCGTTTCAGATGTACAAAGATTGATATTCAAATAAGTATTAACCGCCTTTTCATCGACCAAAGGGCCGCATTTTTGTACAACTTGATGCAATAATTTCATTAATTCTACGATATATTGTTCAATAGCCACTGAATTTCCTTTAACCATTGCATCCACAACATCAAGACCCCTCATCAACTTTAGACGAACGTTCTCAACAGCTTTACGCGTCTCAGATTCTTTGGCTAATTGGGCACTTACAGCAGCTTGTTCTTCCTTCGTTAATTTAGGAGTTGACGTGCCTTTCTTTTGTGCTATTTTTTCACGTACTTCACGTTCCCATTTTTCAGTTTGATAATCTTTTTTATTACGATTTTCTACGACTTGCTTCTTATTTCTGAGTACTATTCAATAAAATAAAGAAAATTGTTAAACTAATTCTTTGAAGATGATCAAGGTAAAATATGTAACAATACCGTCGACAAATAAGGTTCCTTCTGCAGTTTTCCATATTCCTATATCTTGCTCGCTTATTTTTTCAAACAAACAGGGATCCAAATATTTACGACACTGAATAATAAGTATCGGTACGAATGTTTCAGGAGAAACGAAAGTAATAGTTGATATCGCAGACAAGGCGGCTTGATAAAAATTTTTCGACTTTTAAGAGAAAAAAGTATTAATCAGTAATATTAAGTAAATATAACTTAGCATCTTTTTTTTTTTTTGAAGAGAAAGAAAGCTTACTTCACTGTTAGTATCAATTGCTGCTTGTATTAATTGTAAAATACGCCCAGAATATTTTTCAACCAACTTTCCGGGATCAAGCTTTGCTCTTTGTACTAAAGTGACCCAATTGTACTTATCGGTAGGTGACGCTAGAATCGTAGTAGAATCAATTCTTAAATATATACATAATCTTTAATTAGATCGGCAAAACATTACTAACCAATTGCGGAATGATGGGATAAGATTATTAGCTCAATAAGCGATTTTTCAACGTCTGATCTTTCAACCTTTTCAGAAAATGTGGTGATGGCAGTGAGCACTTTTGAGAGCCTATATGCATTTACGGTAGGATCTGAATGTGCAGTTGCCGAAGCTAATACTGCTGTAGAATCTTTGACATTTTTTTCGTTCTAAAAGAATTTAAGTCATTTGCATGCCAATTTTAGAAAATGCCATTTATTCATTATTAAATTGTAAAAAAGACTAGATTTATTGTTTGACATACATTAAGTACCCAGTTAGTTAATCCTTCTCGAATCATTTCACCTATACAATTTGGATTTAATTGGAGACAAGCCTTAAGAGAATCATACGCATCGCGACAAGCCTGGTGAGATATCGAAATCATATAAATAAAGGCAGTTGCTATGTACACTCTAAAAATAATTAATATGTTAAAAAATAATGCATCAATATGAATATGGTTTAGTGATCTTTTATATTTACCTGTGATCCGTTTTTTGCAAAGCCTCATCTTCGTTAAGGATTATGCTTTCAAGAGACCGAATAAACCAACAACTTTCATCAACAGTAGTAATCTTGGTGTATACCTTATCCCAAAGTAGAAACGTAAGTTTAGGTGAAGTTGTCAAAATGTTTTGTTTGAACTTCTTTGTGCGGATCAATGCATCTGATGTGGTAAAATTGAAAATAGATGATTCACTTTGTCTTAATTAATTCCGTCAGGATTAAATTAATTTGCCATTACTTACTGATCTCATCATCATTCCAATTTTTTGCTCTACCCTCAATAATTGCAACTAATATATAACCTTCAATTGGTCCGCCAGTAAAATTAAGAGCATTGGCTTGAATCTTTTCTACCGTTGACAGAAGAGGTGCAAGAGACTTAAAAACTACATTACGAAGTGAGACCGATGGATATCCTGTTTCTTCCCACGCAAGTCGCCCAATTACAGTAGCCCATGCTTTCCTCTCGCCAGTTTTAACGCTAGCCAATCCTTCCACAATGGATTCTGTAACTTTTTTCACGAGAATTTCGTCTTCCATACTTAATAATAACTTAAAGTGCAAGCCTAAAGCGTCAATAGCTTTAGCCAAAGAATTTTCATTGCTTTCTTTTAAAACAATCGGTAATAGTCCTTCGACAGCAGATTTGGAGACTTTAGATGTTCGATATATGTGACTTAAAATTTGGAATAATATGATGCGATGTTCTGGGTTAGAAACTTTTACAGTCCCTACAAAAAATATCAATAAAGTAAGTCTTAAAAAAAAGAAAAAAAAAAGATTTAACTTATGGATAAGCAGTCATCGAGATTTACAATATATAATCGTCATTAATATTACAGACCTCCACTCAATGCTTGAATAATATCTTTAATAATGTCTATTAGAATATCTTCATTTAAACTTTTTTCAACAAGTATTTTTAGTAACATTGTCGCATCTGTTTGTACTACTTTATTGGAGGATCGAATATGTACAAGTAAAGGTTGAAGAAAATTTTTCTTTAAGAAATTTGATAAATCGAAAGATAAAGATTTAACTAGGCAGGCTAGCACTATTGAAAAGAAAAATGCGAATTAACAGGGGATTGAAATAATAACTTTCAGTCTTGATAAAGAATAACAAACCGCTCAATATGATTTCAGGAGCCCTTAGAAGAAGCTTTTCGAAAACTGGAATTAATTTTGTTTGAAAGTCTTCTTCTGTAACTATAAATTTCATAAAATCATGCAGTGCATCCTATGACAAAAAAAAAAAAAAAAAAGATCGTTGAGCTAAATTTTAATTTGATTAAATGCAATTAAGATATGAATATAAAATACCTTAGATGTTTGTGGCACAGTAGTTTTAGAGGATGCAATGTTTGTTATATAAAATTGTATAATATCATCCTAAGGAAGTTTATTGAAGAATAAGTCATTTAATATCTTTGATGAAATTTGTAATATGATGCTCATTAAAATCATCAACCGTTAAATACCTTTGCATTTTCCACAAATGCTTTGCCGTTTTCCTTTTTGAGTCGCAAAGAACAATCAACGACTGTCCCAAGTAAGACGACATCACTGTACAAAATATTGCGTGATCTCGTACTGGAAGTAAGATATTTTAGATACGAGGGAATATGTGATGCATTCTGTATGAAGATGAGTAAATTGAATATGTGAAAATGGCTTAAATCGCCTGATCGAATGAATAGTTGTTGCATCTATTTAATTCATCTATTTAATTCATCTACCTTGCGAATACAACGTCTAACATCAGCTAATGCACTATTGGTCATGCTTTTTCTTTTTTCATTTTCATAAGTTAATGAATGCAAAAGTATTGCTTGCGCATTTACTAAACTCTTCCAATGTGGTGATGATTCAGCATTGGTAATGGCCGGTAAAACAAAGTTGATTAGTGTATTAACCCATGTGAGAAGAACAAATCGAATAGCGGATGATGTCGTGTACGTGGTGCTATGCGTAAACGTATTTAAATGAGAAAATTTCCTTAAGAAGCTTAAATTCATCATTGATTTCATACCAGTCGGGACTTTTTTGGTTCAATTTATCAGCTTCTTTGGTAACCATTGGAACAAATGCATTTAAAAAAAGCTCAGAATTCCAATTATTGAGCTCTTTCAATATATTTAATATAGCAAGACGTGAAGGCCTATCATTATATCTGGAATAAGTTAAAAAAATAAGGTGGAGGAGACTTCCAAGTAAATTTTCAGTGAGATCTGTTTTATAATTACAAGAGATATGTCATATAAAATATAGTAATTAGAGCCAATTACATGATTAAAATTGAAATTTGCATTAATGCTACTTACCACCGGCTTTTATTCGGGGCAATAGTGAGTGATTTAAAAACTCCAGGCGATGTGTGACATTCGAGCTTGTAATACTGTATAAAGCTCGAGACTTTAGAAATTCGGCCCAAGAAAGGTCTGCCAAACCGATATCAATTACATTCGAAGAATCCATTATAAAAATAGGCCGCAGTATCGAAATTGATTGAAAGATTTTTATATATGAAAAAAATTTTCGATTTGATATCACGTGGGTAGGTGCAGGCCTTTCTTCTGATTGGCCAATCACCGAGGACACGAAAAAAGTTTGGCGTTAAGAAATTAAAAAATTTAAATGCGATAATCAGGCCACATCACATGACTTGAATTATTGGAAAATTATAAATTTTTCAAAAACAAGGATGCCTAAAGTTATTTCTCTAGAAATCCGTTTTTTCTTCATAATTCTAGTCTTAACATTATTGCTATTCAAATTCAAGAACTATTTGTATGTTTTTTTTTCATAATGTTATGAATTGTCAAATAAAAGTGTATAAAAAAATTTAAACAAAAAAAGCCTTACAAAAAAGAATAATAGTAGTTTAGAATTTTTGTTTTTTTCTGAGTTTTATATATAAAATTTTTGAAGCAAATTTTTTCGCATTAGGGTCATTATTTAAGGCTACAGTTAGGGTTTGGGAAAGGTTTTTAGAAGCGTAGAACATTTTTATTTAAGACATCCTACATTGATTAATTAGCTCATTTTTGTAAAAGTTTTTTGTTATATTTATGATTCACAAATTAACTCTTTAAAATACAGAAAGCATAAGGTAGAAAATTTTTCATTTTATGAATTTATATATGTATATGTGCATAACTAATAAATATGGGTACAATTTATATGATATTAGCAATTAATAAACTTTTCTAATCTACTAGCAGCTAACCATCTCTAGGAGTAGTAGTATATACTGTATTTTGTGAGATAAATCTAGCCAGGGCTGCAATAAAGTAAATTTTTATAGTTATATTATATTTGTAAATTATAGTAATTTGTAAGTAATTTATTTAACAGTTAACATATAGTAAATTACTTATATGTATATACGTATTTTAGACAAAAAACTCAAAAAGATACAATATGTGCTAAAGATTAGGGTTTTTAAATATTTTGATTTGAGTATTTGATATAATTTAAGCTATATCAGGATTCTGAAAAATATAAAGAAATAAGGTTTTACTAAAAATTGTAAAAATTATTAAAAAAAAAAACTTATACCTTTTTATATTTTTGGTATACTATAAATATAATTATTTAAAATATAGAACTCTTTTTAACAATTTCTTATACCAAATTTTCAAAAGACTAATTTATAAAAATAGAAATTGTATATAAAGAAATGTTTCTATGGAGACTCTATATATAGTAGCCAATCATATTTAGAGTTAGTAAAATTTCTTTTGTATTTTTTTATTAACAAATAGAAAGTTTGTAACTAATTTTAATTGGCCAATAATAAGCAATGTATTCTATAGTCATGTGCTCAATTTTGATTGGTTATTTATATATAGAGTCTTTATAGAAACATGTCTTCATAAAATAATACCCTATAAAAATTGTATAAAAAAAAATTGGCACTACTAAATAGTAGCTAGAACTCAAGATTATTTTTTTGAAAACTAAAACACTTCAGAAAAAAGAACCTAGAACATTTTCAGACAGACTTAAAAATGGTTCTCCCAGTTTGTGATTTGGGTGCTATTAAACAAAGAGGACCCCGAAACATACATAAATAGGTCAGGTTAATTATAAAATTACCAAAAATAGGGGTTGTCTAAAGCCAGATGCGTTCATGTGATAGAAAGCCAATCAAATTGTAAAATTTGATCTTTACGGATTAGCCCAACGAGACAAACACAGAAAAAAGTGAAACCCACCAAAATACAAAAAACGAGTGTCTAAACCCAGTGTTGTCTTGGGACACAGACACGGATAGCAGACAGTCCGGAACGGGACGTCCGGGACATGTCTGCCCAAAATTTTTTTTGTCCCGGACCTTCGGCGAATCAACACGTAATCACCAACCAATAAAATTCAGTGTACCCCTCGTAAATTATCATCATTTTTTACATAACCCAAACCAAGGTCTGTATAATTCCGCAATTTGATTGGTTTTACCTAGCGGACATGTCCCAGACATAGTAGGGACAAAGTTAAAAATTAGTAGGACATTGTCCGTGTGCAATATCGTGTTGGGACATTATTGCGGACATATCCCGGACGTTCCGTCCCGGACTGTCTGTGTCCCTGTAAAATAGGCGAGACAATGTCCGCGTACAACACTGTCTAAACCTGTCTAGGAGCATTAATAAAAAATATCGGAAAGACAATTTTACTTATAAGTTAAGCTCTAAATCTAACTCCTAACTAACTCTTATCCTAATTTTAATTAAATAATCAAAAACATATAACACACCTATCCTCAAAAATAGAACAGATACAGGGTGTAGGTGAGATTTTCTGGGTCACGTGATAAATCGATCTCCGGGCTAGGTCGGGGTTACATGATCACATGAGCACTTTCCTGTTTCACAGATCAACATAAAAAAATAAATACACAGATCACTTTTTTTTAACTAACCTTTTTTTTTAACGTCGCCGTTTGTGTTGTCACTGTTGGTATCGTCTTCAGTTTTATTTTTTGGTTCATCGTCGGTTGCAATTGCTGTCGTTGCGTTTTAGGTAAGTTGTTTCACTAGTGGTGGTTTACTTTTTTTTCTTCTATTGTCGTTTCGTCGTGTCTTTGAGTTTTTTGTACCGCTGTTTCATTTGTAGTGTTTCTTTTTTTTTCTATAGTGTCATGCCATTTCTTCTCTTACCGTTTTTCTTGCCGCTTCTCTTGCCATTTTTTTTGCTGTTTCTCTTTCTAGCCGTTTCTCTTGCCGTTTCGCTAGGTGTAGTGGCGCTGTAATTGTTGTTAATGGGTGGGTTAGTGTTAGATAAGGGATAGGGTTAGAGGTTAGATTGTAGTGTTAAGGTTAGGGTTTAGTTTAGATAGTATAGAGATAATTATAAAATATGTACAAATAAATAAAATTAATATAAGAGGATTTAAATAAAAAAAGAAAATAAAATAAATCTGAACCTGAAGACAAAATCATTCGTGCTAATTGTTCAGTTCTATTTGGATCTTATTGACGCCTTACCTATAAAGAAATAAATAATTTATTTAAAAATAAAATAATTTTTTTTTTAAATAAAATAAATAAAATGAATTAAAAAAATAAAAAAAAATAAATAAATAATTTAGAAAAAATTAAATTAAAGCGAATTTTTAAATAATTTAAAAAATATCAAATAAAAAATAATTTAAAAAAATATTAAAACGAATTAAATAAAAAAAAATTTAAAAGTTAAACCATTAAAAAAAAAAAAAAATTAAAATTTTTAAATTTTTTTTATTTATTTTTTTTAATTCGTTTTAATTTTTTTTCTTTTTTACCGCAAAAATAAGATACTAAATCGCGATCGATAAAAAAAGAAAAAAAAATTAAACTGAATTAAAAAAAAAATCAAAAAAATTTAAAAATTTAAAAATTTTATTTTTTATTTTTTTTCTTTTTAATGTTTTAATTTTATTTTTTTTAATTCGTTTTAATTTTTTATATTTATTTAAAAAAATAATAAAAAAATTTAAACGAATTAAAATAAAATAAATTAAAAAATAAATATAAAAAATTAAAACGAATTAAAAAAAAAATAAAGTTAAAACATTAAAAAGAAAAAAAATAAAAAATAAAATTTTTAAATTTTTTTGATTTTTTTTTTAATTCGGTTTAATTTTTTTTTCTTTTTTTATCGATCATGATCTAGTATCTTATTTTTGCGGTAAAAAAGAAAAAAAATTAAAATGAATTAAAAAAATAAATAAAAAAAATTTAAAAATTTTAATTTTTTTTTTTTAATGTTTTAACTTTTAAATTTTTAAATATTTTTTTTTTAATTTGTTTTTAAATTATTTTATTTTTTTTTATTTTAATTTGTTTTAATATTTTTTATAAATTATTTTTTATTTAATATTTTTTAAATTATTTTAAAAATTCGTTTTAATTTAATTTTTTCTAAATTATTTATTTATTTTTTTTAATTCATTTTATTTATTTTATTTAAAAAAAAATTATTTTATTTATTTTAAATAAATTATTTATTTCTTTATAGATAAGGCGTCAATACGATCCAAATAGAACTGAACAATTAGCACGAATGATCTTGTCTTCAGGTTCGGATTTATTTTATTTTTAATTGTTTTTCTTTTTTTATTTAAATCCTCTTATATTAATTTTATTTATTTGTACATATTTTATAATTATCTCTATACTATCTAAACTAAACCCTAATCTTAATACTACAATCTAACCTCTAAACCTATCTCTTATCTAACACTAACCCACCCATTAACAACAATTACAGCGCCACGACACCTGGCGAAATGGCAAGAGAAACGGCAAGAAAGAGAAACAGCAAGAAAGAGAAACGGCAAAAAAAACGGCAAGAGAAGCGGCAAGAGAAGCGGCAAGAGAAGCAGCAAGAGAAATGGCAAGAGAAGAAATGGCACGACACTATAGAAAAAAAAAAAGAAACACTATAAATGAAACGGCGGTACAATAACTCAAAGATACGACGAAACGACGATAGAAGAAAAAAAAGTAAACCGCCACTAGTGAAACAACTTACCTAAAACGCAATGACAGCAATTGCAACCGACGATGAACCAAAAAATAAAACTGAAGACGATACCAACAGTGACAACACAAACGGCAACGTTTAGTTAAAAAAAAGGTTAGTTAAAAAAAAAAAGTGATTTGTGTATTTATTTTTTTTATGTTGATCTGTGAAACAAGAAAGTGCTCACGTGATCACGTGACCCCGACCTAGCCCGGAGATCGATTGATCACGTGACTCAGAAAATCTCACCTATACCCTTATCTGTTCAAAAATAGAAAGATCTGCAAAAAACCTTAAAAATAAGCAAAAAATTACTATAAATAAAAAGATCTGCATAAAAAATACCAAAAATAAGCAAACTAATTTCTAATCTATTTATATATATTTCAGGTTCTGAACCAAAAATAAGCAAACTAATTTCTAATTTATTTATATATATTTCAGGTTCTGAACAAAGAAATAGTAGGTTTAGACTTTAAAATTTAGGTTTGAGATATGTTAATATATTGTAGCTCTTACAGAATCTTTTAAATTAGTACTTTTTCTTTCATCTCTTTGGGTTTTTTTCAAAATTTTCATCAAAAAATAGAAATTTCTAATTTACCTTTTTTAAAAGATTACTTTTTCCAAATCGGAATATATTTCTGGTATTATTATGAATGAATTTGGTTACTATATACAAATAAATAATGAATGATGTATTAGAAATCTGAGAAAGTATATAAAGAAATTTCTTATTTAAATATCTAGTTTTTTTTTTTTGGCTTTGACAGTTTTGTTAGTGCTTTATTTTATATAATACTATTATAATACTTAATAAAATATTAGTGATATAAATCAAAACTCGAATTAATAATTAATTGATTTGAATTTTACAGAATCGATTAGTCGACTAATCAATTAATCAATTGGCCAACTAATTGATTAATTAACTAATTAATTGATTAGTCAATTGGTCATTTAATCAACTGATTATATAAAATGTCAACCTGGCTGTTTTCAGTTGCTATCTTACGTGTATTTTATCAAGTTTTCGTTTATTATTTATTCAATTAATCGATTGGTCAATCGATTAGTCAACTAATCGATTAATCAAATAGTCTATTAATCGCCAACTAATTGATTAGTTGAATAAAATTGATTAATCAATTAGTTGGATAAAATGATCTATCAACTAATTGATTGAAAATTTTTTATCAATTTGTACCACTATAAAATATACAAATTTACTATACTACAAATAAAAAGTCTGGCATTATCCAGTTGCTTCATGAGTATCTAGATGTAACCTGTCACACCGACTTACGAGTAAGCCAGGTTTCTGTATCAGCTCTGTCAAGAACCAAATTATAGTGGCTTAAAACCACTTTTAATATACTTTTCTATTGTCTTTGTTTAAAGAAAATCAACTTCTCTTTTTCTTGACGGCTTAGTATTTCTTTTATTAGTGATATTTTACTTTGGACTACTTGTCGCCACAGTATTCTTCTCTTTGTCTTTACCCAAAGGACCAGACCTTTTTATACTTCTTGTAATTCTGTTCTTCTTTCCCATTCCATGACCCTTATATATCACTCTTTTCAAATAAAATCGTAAAAACCGTTTCATATTAAAAAAAGAAAAATCTTAATACAGCTCCTAAGATTCCTTAGTCTGATTCCTCTGGTCTCCAACTTTTTAAATATACTTTCTAAGAGTAGCCCTTTGGCTAAATGTACTCTAAGGAACACTTTCTCTCTATCACTAAGTTTTGTACCAAAAAGAACTTTCTTAAAGTCTTTTAAAGGCACCAAACTCCTTTCTTTTGCTAAAAGTTCTTTTTAAGCAACCTCTGAGGCCACTGTTTCAATATTATGCCATATTGTCCTTAGGCTTTTGCAGATCGCAAGGTGTTCAAGAGTTTTTGGCACATTTTCACTACAAAGCTTATAGCTGGTATTCTTGTATATTTCTGGTTTTCGTCTACCTAATTTCTGAAATAATGGCAGCTTATTATACAAAACTTTCAACCAAAAAGCTAAACATTTACTCCTTGCCATTGAGTTACATTTTATTTCTGACAATTCCCTTAGGTGCAACCAGAAAAAGCTACTAATAAAATAGCTCCTTACTATCTTCTTCTTGTTCTAGACTTTGTAAGTACCAGAAGCTTTTCATTCTACACCAATTTGGGTATTTTGTACTCTTTAATAAAAGATCTTATTCTTGTTTCTACTACATAATTTTTTCAACTAAGGCTACATATCAACTAGTTATTCGTTTCTGGTATAATATCTACCATTGCACTCTATCTGCTCCCTTCTTTGCAAGAAAATCAGCCCTGTTATTTCAAAAATTGTTGTTATGGCTTTTGACTTTAATAAGCTCTAGCTTAATTTGCTTTATTTGTATTAGATTCTGAATCTTTATCTGTACGTTGTAGTTTTTAACTTTACACTATTTCGAGATCACATCTAGATACCTTTTCCTACTTCTTATACATTCAATTGCAACAGCACTATCTATATGAATTAAGACTATATTATTAATAGGGACTGTTAACAAAACTAGCCAAATAGCTACTAGTTCTGGCTTTGAAAATGAAGGCCAGTTTTTTAATTTTGCAAAACCCTCCAATACAATCCTAGACCTTTTGCTGTCTGTCTATAGCCAATCTGCACTCATAACTAAAATATTCTCCTCTTTAAATAGAGAACTATTTGTATAAAAGATAAATTAATTCCTCTCTTGACCTAGATTGAATCTAATCTGTTTGTCTAATAAATCCCATAGTGCCAGTTCAAATCTTTGCTTATTCAATATTCCCAGTTCTCTTTGTTCTACTGGTTTTAACTGCACCAATTCTTCACCTGCTTTCGAGACAAGTTTCTTTTGAATTTCACCTTTTTTTCTATGAATTCTTTGAATACAGGAACTATTCTTTTGCTTGATTTAAATATCAGTCTCGGAAGCTGAGTGACGATGTCTTCTTTACATACCTATTTCGTACACTTGAGCTTCTTGTTACCTTGTTCGTTTTGGCAGTTACATTTCAAAAGTGACATCTTACTATTTTTTGAATTTATACTATAACCCTTATGTATATGATAACTCTCTTCTCTCCTTTTCTGATAACTCTGTACACTTCATTTGAGTTCTCCTTGTCTTGAAACCATATCTACTCTTTGCGCCTATCATTATTAGAAATTAAGTTCTGATTCATAGCTAGCCTTGAACTTTCCTAAAGATAAACTGTGAAATTTCCTTTTAATACTCTTGCTCAGTAGTTTTGAAGAACTTCCTTTTTAACTAACAGCAAACCATTTTGCTTTTCTTTCTTTTCTACTAAAACTACGTGCTAGCATAAGTTGCTGCTATCATATTAGACTTCTCCTGTTCTTGGTGATAGTTAATTAATATAGAATATGTTGTATTTTTTGAGCTCTTTAGTAGGCTTAATGCATCTGACTTTTTTAACAGATCTCTAATTGTAGCACCCAACTCTGCAAGGTTCCACTTCTCATTATTGAAATAAAAGTCCATCCCAGCTCCTTTGCTTTAAGTAAAACCAGACATGACAATTTAATTTTCCACGATCTATACAGGTCCGATATAGTGACATCATCTTTTATTTCCTTTGTTAGACCAGTGTTAAGGTACTCCTATTTAATTCTAATTCTTGCAAGACCAGACTGAGGGTTCTCCTGGTTCTTTTGCTTATATAATGCTATGATTTGCCTAGCTATCAGCTCATGATCAAGGCGTCAACAACTACCGAGATCCTTATGTGTGATAACGAAGTTGCCTATAGACCTTTTAACTATAATTTTGTATTTAATAAGCTTTAAAAAAGGCTATTGTATTTTTTTTAGGTTTTTTGGTGATAATCTCTAGAGATCTGGAGCATGTATATCAGCTTTGGTAAAAGAAACATGTTATTAATGTAAGTACATTGGTTTGGTATAATATACTTGTTCTGAATAGTCAATATAGCCTAACGTACTATTCCTTTTGCCCTATTTATAACTAGTTTTTCTTTTAAATTATTTCTCAACCATACTTCTAGCATTCTTATAAGGGGTTGATTATCTTTGGGTCTAACCTCATCCTTGTTAACTTGGATGTACTTCTCCTCCTTAATTAAATTAGGATTCTATACTAGTAGCTTGGATTTACTTCTGTTGATCTCAATATTATTAATTTGATAAAATTCTTTTGCAATATATAGAATTTGGATTATTTCCTTTTTATTTTTAGCAATCTAGGAGGTATCATCTGCAAAAGCAATAACTGCTTGCCTATGTATATGTCTGTGATATGAGTTTCTGATCAAATCTGTTAACTCTTGAACCTTTATAGCATAACTCAAATTTTTTTCTTTTGCACTCTTACCAAAAGAGGATCGTAGAAGATGCACTATGCTAGAAGAAAAATTACCACCCCTTGATCTATTCCATCTTCAACTATAATCATTTTAGAAAGACCCATACCTGTTATAACTCTAAACTTCCTGCTTTCAAACAAATTTATAATGAACTGAATTGTTCTTTTCGGAACTTTAATTTTTTGAAGAGCTAACTCTAGCATTTCATGTGATACTAAATCAAATGCTTTTCACACGTCCTGGAACAGAACCCAGATCTCTTTCGACTTTTTCTTAGCTTCTTCTAAAATTGCATTTATGAGCTGTATTGGGTACTCTGTCGATGATCCAAGAAGTGCTACAAAATTTGCTTCTTTAAGAAATATCTAGTTTTAAATATAATATTTTTTAATATATATATATAATACTATAATATCAGATATGTTTTAGCTTATGTAGTATTTTTATTATTGTATTGTTATAGAATAGGTTTTTAATTTTGGTAGAAATTAGTTTGAAAATTAGAACTTAATAAGGAAATTTTGTAATAACTGTATTTAGTAATAGTGATATGCGAAATTGATGTGCAATGACACTCAATGACGCTTAGCGACGCTTAACGACGCTTAGCGACGCTTAATGACGCTTAGCGACGCTTAATGACGCTTAGTGACGCTTAATGACGCTTAGCGACGCTTAACGACGCTTAGCGACGCTTAGCTCAATAGATATATAAACCC
>QKWP01001740.1:62728-76530 GCA_003550325.1 Gigaspora rosea | reverse complement strand
CCTCCTCTCTTATTATTAATAAACTCTTGGGATTTCTAAGGAACAGACACCTTGGAATAGCCCTCTTGTTAAATTAATAAACTGTGTATTATCGCTTGTTGTTTTATACCGAACTGCCTCAGAGAAGTGTGTAGTTTTTTACAGACATAAAAGAAACTATACTTCCCTCTTGCACACCGCTTCATGCCCAAAGTAAGGGATCTCAGGAGCTGTGTGATTGTTACTCTATCGGAATTAAAGAAGGCTTCCGGTACTGTAACAGTATATTAAATGTAATAGTATCTTCATTATCTATTTTTCTTTGCTTTTTTTTGTTTTTTTTTTATTTTAAATATTTTTTTATTTTGGATATAATTTTGGTTTTTGTTTTAGTATTTTATTTAGATAGTATTGTTTTGGCCCTTTTTAATCTTTTCTTTTTTTATTCTTTTTTATAAGAAGCTCGAAAAAGAAATTTTTAGGAGAAATAAATTCTAAAATAGATAGCTAAGTACCAATCAATGCAATATTCTATATATTGGATAATACCGCTAGCTAGATTTGGTACTTATTTGTAAAAAGCTAGGTTTTATATCTATATAGTACAAAATATTTAATATATATCTAAAAATAAGCTACCTTTTTTTGGTCAAACTTATTTTCAAATTGTTAAATTTTTATATTAATTAAAAGTTGTTCAAATAATACTAAATTTTTACTATAGATATATTTTAATATTCTAAATTTGAACAACTTTACTTAATAGTCCTTTTGAGATTTATTTAATAAAATTTAGACTTTTATATATCAAATATAGAAACAAGATTACTAAAATGCACTACTGGTGTTCAATACCACAATGATTTTTACTAAACAAATTTTTTAAATGCAGTATAATATAAAGATCAGATGTAACATAAAATTTTTGTTGTTTTGGTTTTTTATAAAAAACTCCTTCTAACTCAAAATTTTATTTATGAAACTATCTTTTTTTTAAAAAAAAAACTCTTGTAAAATTTTACTTCATCAGTAGTTTCGTTAATTGTCAGTAGTTTCATCAATCATCACTAGTTTGTCAATCATCAAAGTATCATCAAATAAAACTATTTCATCAATTCTAAAATAGTTTCATATTTAATACTCACCCTAATGATTTATTGAAAATTAGATGACAAAATCATTTATGTAAACTGAATTAACTTACTCTAGTGTTTTATTGAATGATTAAATAATTACAGTTAATCATATATTGTTCTGAAATACAATCATTAAGATGAACAGAATTATAATAAACTTCATATTCATTAATCATATATTTTTATAAAATGCAATCATTAAAGTAAACAGAATTTAACTTCGTACTCACTCTGGTAATTTATTGAACATATAAATGATTACAGATTTATTTTCTTGAAAATTATCTTTTAAGTAAAAAAAATTAAACTTTATACTCATGCTAGTAATGTATTGAATGATTATCACAATATAGATTGATTACAAAAATATAATAATGTAATCATTCAAATGATTAAATGTCACAAATTCAAATAAAAATTAATTATACAATTTGATTATGTTTTGGGATGAGTTAGGTTGCTTTTTTTGTCAGCTAACAGAAGTCAGCAGATAGCTAAGCATGGATATGCCAGAAACAAAATTGTTAGATCTAAAAATACAGCTATTAGCTCTAATCAGAAGCGGATAAGCCAATCTTATATAAATTAGCATATGAAGTTAAAATTTAATTAATTGCCTATTCAGACACTGTCTAACGCTAATAACAATTGTTAGGATCTAATACAATAAGCAACATGGTATGAACAAATCTCCTAACCTATATGGAATCCTACCATTTTGTGGTATTTTAAAGTTTCAACTCAAAAGTCAAACTGCTTAATATAGTGTGGGAGACTACCTGCATTACAAATTTAGCTAATAACAGCAATACCAGAACAATTATAGTTACTATTTCAGGAAGCATATCCCATATCAGCTTATGCATCAATTGCACTAATATATTCTACAATTTCTCAATTAAAATTCATTTAATAAAGGTTAATATCTAGTATTATTATCTAACTGACATGTGAATATAAAAATATTTGTTATTCACCGCATAGAAACACAATTGTGCATATATAAATAAACAAAAAAAATGCAAAAACCTGTTAGATAAAAACTGTTCCTGAAACATAACGTGATGTGCAAATGCAGGTTTTTTTGTCTTTGCATTGCATAATGCAATATTATACAGCATAATGCATTATGCAATCCTGCATCTTTATATAATATAATTACTTTATTAGTTTTTTATTAAGGATAACACTAATGCATATAATAGTAGTATATAATAATTAGTACACTTTCAAATTGCTGAAATCAGCAAAGACAAGTCATTAGAAAGTTTAAAAGCAGTTAAGTTAGGTTGTATTACTAATATAGTAACTTACTGTATATATTAAATTAGACTAGCTATTAAATATTAAATAGCAAAATCAGAAGACTACAATATATAATAATAGAAATTTGGTCAAGAAATTTGTTTACTAAAAACTATTGTGATAAATTGAAAAGAAATATATATAATTTATAAGTTCTAATTTAAAAAAAATATTGTTAGAATAAAGCAATTATATAATTTTAATTGAATCAAAATTATATAATAATCTCTATGAGCATTTTTAAATTTTACAAGTCTTGCATTATATTATAGCATTATGCATTGCATAATGCTGCATGCATAATGCATAAAACACATCTCTATCATCGTCACTTTAGGTTATTTGGTACTACTAGCTTATTAAAAGGTTATTCAATACCTACAATTTTTTTATTCTTTAGCCCTTTCTTGTAGTATAAATATAGAAGATAGATATTTTCTAGTTTGGTAATTGGTAATTGCATAGTATGCAAATTAAGGTATTTGCCTTTTTTTAATCGTTATTTATTTCATCGCATATATATCTGCCTGTTATTCGACTAGCAAAAAAATTTTTAAGCAATATTTGCTTGTGCTGTGCCTAAGCTGCTTTGAAGCACTACTTGCTTTTGTTACTAGCGCTTTCGCTAGTGCTAGCACTTAGTGCTTAAGAATACTTTTTTTTACAATTAGTTGAAATTAGTGAAATCTAAAATTTTCTAAAAAAGTTAAACTAGGAAAATTAATTACCAAACATGAGCAATAAAACTATCCCAAAATTTATATATAAAACAATTAAGTATACTACAAAGTACTAACAATTTCTTCTAAATGTAAAAAAATTTTTAATAAGAGCTAATAATTGAATATCATTCTTCTTTTTTTGAATAAATTAGAATTTCAAAAACACTAGTTTTATAATACTAGCTAGTATAAAGATATTAAAAAACTCAAAAACATTGTTAATTGTGATTGGATAAAAAGATGTATATATCAAAATAATGGAAAATTTTCTTTTAAAACTATAGTACGTTGAAAAATAGAAATTGTTATTCTTGAAAGAATACAAAAAATTAAGGTTTTTTTAGTTAAGCATTTAAAATTTTTAACCTGTAATATTCTCAAAAATTTATTTCAATAAAAGAAATTTAATAAAACTTTCAATCAAATAATAGATTTTAATGAAAAAATAAATCAAAATTTTGTAAATTTTCAAATTGTTTTTCTATACTTGTATAAAGTTGGCTTTAATGAATTTTTTTTATTATTTACAATATTAATATGTTCGATTTCTTTCTATATCCAAAGAAATTATAAAAGCTGGCCCAAAAAATATACAAATTTGTTGGTAATGTATCCACAAATAGCAGGTTACTTTTTTTTTTGCAAAAGTGACAAACAGCAGCATTTTGCATATACACATAACCTTGCAATAATTAAGTATAGTGAAGCTACTACTTAGCCAGATAAATACAAATATACAACTTGCTAGAGATGTACCTATGGACAGCAGATTAAATAGAAGGCCAAATAACAAATTGCCTGCAAGTTGTATTAAACATGTAGCTCTGCATTTGCGAAAAGATGCCAAATATGGATATTCAAAATCTTGGATACAATTTTAGAATTTATAATTTGTTTTTTGAGGATTGACCAATCAAATATTTTTTTCTATCTTATAATAACCAATAGTAGCAAACAATATAGTATAGTATTTTAAATGATCATATATTTAGAAATAATTAATTTTTCTAATTATTTTTATTTTTGCTAAAAATTGAATTACGATTATTTGTTATTAGTAAAGTTGCGAACTTTTCTCAAGGTAGTTACTACCCACGGCACTACATCTATGACGTAGGTGACGTACTACCTTTAGCATCACATTGACGTATAGTAGTGATGTGACGTTTGACATTTGCCGCAATGCCGTAGCAGGTGCCGCATGCTGTAGGTAATGTATGCCATATGCCGTAGAAGGTAATGTATAACATAATGTTTACTAATTTACTGCTGCATCTCATCTCTTATAAGATTAGTTGGCAGCACTAAGCTAGTATTAATGCTCTGCAGGTTCGATCTGAGGTCTGAATCCGTATTGTTGAAGCGACTTACATAAAAATGCTAAATTTTTTGGACACTATAGCTTACTACTTGCTACAGCATTATAGCATATGTACATAGTATTATTCCATTATTTTCTTTTTGGGCATAGTATGGGAATTATCATCGTGGCATAGGGAGCCCTTAACTCCCTGAGGGAGTTAAAGACTCTTAGTGGGAGTTAATAGCTCCCGGAAGGAGTAAAAGACTCCCAGAAGAAGTAAAAGACTCTCAGTAGGAGTTTAGTCTCCAGATTAAACTCACAAATATATAAAGGACGAATTTCAGCTTATGAAGGAAGGAAGAGAGTTAACAATTGTAAATGGTATTAGTATTGTTGTAATCATTTGATGTATTGATTTATATTAATAAAAAGAAACCTTATAGCCCGTAATTATGTGTGTTAATTTATTGCTTTAAACCATTTAACCTTAAACACTATTTGTTCACAATTGAAGCTAAATTGGTTCAAACCTTATAAAGCTCTCATCGATCGTAACAATGGCATACGTCACCTGTTATGGCATACATCACTTATACGGCATATGTCACTTGCTATAGCATTACGGCAAACATCACCTTCAACGTCTACGTTAATGTGACGCATTTGCCGTGACGTTTGATGTGAGGTAGTTACCCTCTACTTGAGAAAAGTTCGCAACTTTAGTTATTAGTATTATAGCTAATGCTAAAGTTGGTTAATACTGAAGTTTTGGGGTCTTGATTTGAAACTATAAGCTCTGCTGAAATCCATATATACTCTATAAATATCCAACTCTACCCTAACCCTATAAGACAAAAATGAAAAAAAACATCCAAAAAAAATTTTAAAATTTTATATCAAAATAGGTCAAAACTTTAGCATCAGCTATGACAGTTAGTATTAAAATATATTATTTATTTTATTTTATTAATAGATGCTTTCGATTTTGGTATAATCTATATTAAGTTAGTATATAGATTATGATATACAAAATTAGATATTAAAAACTTTTACTTAATAGCTAGGGATGGTTAGGTTGGTTTAGGTTCGGTTTTGGTTCTAAAACCTTTAGGTTCTATTTTATGAACCAAAGAACTTGGTTTTTATAATTTAGGTTCCAAACCTGGTTGGTTTAGGCTAAGTTCCAAAACCTGGTTCTGGAACCTGGGTTGGTTGAACTAAGTTTAGGCCTGGCTCTAGAACCTGGTTTGGTTTGGGTTAAGTTCTAGAACCTAGTTCCAAACCTGGTTCAGTTTATAGAATAATTTCTTCAAATTGGCTAATGCAAATCAATTACCTAGGTAACTTGTATAATTTAAAGTACTTGTTTATATTTCGCTAACAAAAAGATCAGCTATAGCTTCATTTAGTAATACTAGTTGATAAATAAAAAATCAACTCAAGTCAGTTAGTTAACTTAGCCAAGCCATTAGTTAAAAAATTAACTCAAGACAGTTAGTCAACTTAGCCAAGTTGATTTTTGTAAAGCTGACTTAACTGATTATTATTAAGCTCCTTTCTATAATTAGTATTAGTAAATTGATCTAAGTGGGTATCCAGGTAAATATTTTTAGACAGGTTAATTCACTATACATAATTAACAAAAACAATAATATAAAATCCAAGTAAAAGTACTAATATTTATTATCTAATATCTATTTACTATAAGGGCTTACCTCTTCACCTCCAGGTAAGATCTATAAATAGAATTTTAGCCAATTAAATTTAACTAAGGTAAAACTTTTCTTGACCTCCCACCCCCTAAAATAGTCAGTGCCCTAACAATAACATTATTATATAAGTTTATTGTGAAACAATATTTTATTGGTATTGTATATACATATATTATATTTATAGCAGCTAATAGATACTAAATAAAAATATCTGATATATGCAAGGGCAATATAGAAGTATGGAAGTGATTAGAGAGATACATATGTATATACAATAAAAAAAAATAGTATATATAAATACTGTACAATTAATATATACTATATACCTATGATGAACCTAAAAACCTAAAAACCTATTGCAAACCTAAAAACCTAAAAACCTATTGCAAACCTAAAAATCTAGGTTTCAAAATTAGAACCTGGTTTTTGAAAAACCAGGTTCCAAAACTAGGTTCTTAGGTTCCAAACCTAGGACCTTTACCAACCCAATTAAAAGCTAATACTAGTTTTTGTAATAAAATTTTGCAATATTAATAATTTTTTTAATTTTTTTTTTAAATTTTCTTAAAAATTTTTTTATTTGAAAAGATTGCTAAAGCCTTATATATATATGATTTTAAAGTTTTGCTATATGTGTCTAAAATTAAGCTACCCTTTTTGACCAAAAAATTATATAAAAAAATATAAAATAGCTTATTTTCGAATTTTTAAATTTTTTAAAAATTGAAAATCTACTAATAAAAAGTATTCCAACCATTACTAAATTTTTATTGTAAATGTATTTTAATGTTTTAAACAAGTTTACTTAATAGTACTTTTGAGATTTACTTAATAAAATTTAGATTTTTATATAGCAACTGCTGGCGATTTTTCTTTGATTTTTCAAAAAGGATATTACTAACGATAACCAGTGGTGATCATCACAGGTATCACGTGACAATTGTTGACCAATAAAATTTTTAATTTATTTTACTTTTTATTTTTTTTCAATTTCAAAGTGCCTATTTTGGGCATATACTTTATTCTGTTTATGCATCAGGATTCTACATGGATGAGAGTACAACTAGCCACACGTACACTTTTGGTATCTAATTTAAGTGGCCCGCCTGAAGGTTCTATACTAGATGCTATACCTGCAACCCAACTACAGGAATTGCCTATTTAAACCCTCTGATCTTCAGTTTCCATTTTACTTTTTATAATATTTATTTAATAAAAAATAAAAAGATAAAAAATATAAAACACCTATTCTAATAAAAAAAACATATTCGCACTCACTCTAACCCTAACTATTAGGTGCTAACATTAACCAAATAAAGATAAAAAATATAAAACACCCATTCTAATAAAAAAACATATTCGCGCTCATCCTAACCCTAACTATTAGGCGCTAATATTAACAAAAAATCCTCAAAACAAGAGGAAGAACCACCAAATTCGACGATACCGGCGACAAAGGAAGAATCACCAAATTCAAAGACTTTAGCAACGAAATAAGAGCCACAAACTCAATGACAAAATTGACAAAAGAATAACCACCGAAGTCACAACACTAGCGACAAAGACCCACCACCAAAATCGCCGAAACCAGCAAGAGCCATGTTCGACGACACCAGTAACGAAAAAGAACCAAAAAAGAATCTCCAAACTTGACAATACCAGCAATGAGGTAAGAAGCACCGACACAACGGCGAAAAAAGAAGCACTGAATTTGACAACGACAATGAAGAAAAAGCACTGAACTCGTCGACACCTATGACAAAAGAAAAGACAAAAGTACCGAATGAAAGAATAAACTATTAACTGAAGAAAAAAAGAAAGAGCATTAGTACAAATTAAAACAAAAAAAATAACAGAAAAAGCAAAAAAAAATAATACAGATCTTATTTATATCTAGTCTGTGTAACCAATAATAATCACCACCGGTAATTTTAAGTATTATTTTTTCAAAAAAATAAAAAGTAGCTTATTTTAGATAATAGCTTAATTTTAGACACATACGGTTATTATAATTAGGTTAAAACTGCTATTTTTTATATTTTTTATTTTTTTAATTTTTTAACTTCTTTAGGCTAATTCTTGTAAACAAATTTAATGATTTTATTGGCTAATCTATATGTAAAAATTCATGTGAGTACAAATTTTTAGTAAACTTCTTTATTTGATTATAAAAGATTTTGTATTTTGATTAGTAAATTATTAAGTAATTAATATTACTAGGAGGCAAGTTAGCAATACTCTAAAAATAAATCATATCAGCAGATCGGTATAATTGGGTAAATCGACCAATCATGATCAAGGATTATTAAAAAAATTTTGCTCAAAAATTTATTATAGAGCGAATTTTCACAAAAAACGACCTTTTTAATCAGTTTTGCATTTATAATTAAGTACGTAGAACATTATGAAATTCATGTATTTAATTATAAACCAAAAGTAGATTAAAAAGGCCATTTTTTTAAAAATTAGTATCCAAATTTACTTTTGATAGTTACCAACCCATCTTACAATACCCAATCCATTCTAAAACATCCGAGTATTTCAACAAATGGTAAAAGTAATTCTTTCTACAGCTTAGCATAGCTCTTTTATTGATTTTTTTTAACTTGTCTAGATGTCAAAGAAGCCCTTTTGTTAGTTGTAACAAGTGCTTCATTTGTTAGTTTTTTAATGACACTTAAAGGAGCAAATTTTCGTGTAATAGTTTATTAAAAAAAGGCCCAATTATGCCAATCCGCTGATATGTACAGTCAGACCTCTATAAATACAACCTCTATAAATGCAATACCTCTCTAAATGCATGGTTTTTTCCATAAAATGTTATTAGTGCTAAAAGCACATTCTATATTCTGTAATTGCACATTCTTTTAAATAACATTTTATATCATACTAACCTTTCTAAATGCACATAGTCAATTAAATTTTAGTATTTAAAATAGGATATACAGTTTTTGGCAAAAGTTACATAAACCTAATGATCTAATTTTTAAAGCTACAATTTAATTGGCTTTTTCTAAATGCAAACCTTCCTAAATGCATATTGTAGCCTTGTCCTTATGAGTTGTATTTATGGAGGTTTGACTGTATATTTTTATATATAAATATTTAGAAATTATATATTTATCTGAAGATAGTATTGTTATGGAACAGATTTGAATAGTAGTTTGAACAATTTTAAACAATCTTAGACAATTAAATAAAGTAAAATTACTTAAAATTTTATTAAGATAATCTATATTAATTTTAACTAGAAAATATATATATATAGTCAAACCTTATTATAGTCACTCTTGATATAGTCACAACTTTAATATAATCATACTATTTTTAAACTCTAACTATTTTAGGCTTTATAAAAGTTAACCTTCATATAGTCATAACTCTTTAGTTCTTGTTTTTCAAACTAGTGATTATATTGAGGTCTAACTGTATATTTTTTTTGTATCAAAGTTCCCACTATGGGTGATAGGTTTTTTATTCAAGTCTATGAATCAAAGAGTCCTCTTTGGCACTCTGATATTTGTTACATAAATAAGGATACAACTAGCTATATGTACAATTTTTGGTTGTCTAATTTAAGTAGCCATATCTGCAACCCAACTAGGAAATTGTCTATTTAAACTTTCTGGTTTCTGTTTTTTTACCAATTCTACTTAATTACTAGCACAGCTCTCTGATACATTAGTCAGTTGAGGTTAGTCCCAATACTAAGACTAAAAAAATAAATATAATGCAGATCTGTAAGGGTAATAACAGATATTATGTAATATCTTAAGGGAGGAGTGAGTTTTTGATTTTCTTACGTTAGATATATAAATTTATAATAGCCAATCAAATTTATCTTATGTAGGAAGAGGGGTGTAAAGGGTATGTAAAAATATATTTGTTATTACCCTAAAGATTTGCAACCCTAGAAAATTTTAGCAAATTTTGCAATAACTTGTAATCTAGTAGTCAAAACTCAACAATTTTGGTACTATTCAATCTGTCTTAACAAGGCAGATCGAATAGTACCAAAATCGTTAAGTTTCAATTACTAGATTACAAGAAAATCCCATTTAAATAAATTTTATAAACATTGAATTATCTTGCCAACTAGTAGACCAAATTTAATAATTTTGGTACTATTTGATTCTTCTTGATAAAATGGTTTATACTGTACCAAAAACATTAAATTCTGATTACTAATTAACAAGTTATTTGCAAAATGCATTTTATAGCACAGTTCTGCATAAAAATTTAATTTCTTTTTCAAATTTTTAAACAATACTATACTGCTAAAAAGTTTTTTGCAATATCTTATTAACCAGTGTTCCGATTTTAATATTTTTGGTACTATTCGAACTATTTCATCAAGAAGTATCGAATGGTACCAAAATTATTAAATTTGGTTTACTAGTTGGCAAGATAATTCGATATTTATAAAATTTATTTAAATAGGATTTTTTTTGTAATCTAGTAATTGAAACTTAAGATTTTGATACCATTCGATTTATCTCATCAAGATAGATTGAATAGTACTAAAATTATTGAGCTTTAACTACTAGATCACAAGTTATAGCAGAATTTTAAAATTTTCTAGAGTTACAAATCTTTACAGATCTGCACTATATGTATTTTTCTGATAAACAATTAAACAAAATATATTTAGCTTCTAAAAAAAATATATAATTATATATTTTTTAAACAAATTTATTGATTATTAAAACCTGAACAAACCTTAAACAATCTTGGACACTTGGATATTTTGAATATAAACAAAGTTGAAAAAGGCTTTGAATACCAAACCATATAGTACTACCTAAAAGTATATATACTTTTTTTTTCCAAGTCAAAGTGCCCACTTCAGGGGAAAGTTTTTTATTCAAGATAATCAGACCCCGGACTAGTAATTTGAACCGGTTGGGCTATAATCGGTTAACCGACCCGAACCGAATAAATTTCGGGTAACCGGTTGAGTAAATGCTTAATCGGTTGACCTGTACAACCAGTTGAGAATCAGTTGACATAATGTTAAAAGAGCAAAGATCCTGAAAAGTTCTGAAAATAAAATGAATGAACATAGTAGACGAAACAAAAATTTGAGTAAAGGTCTGAGAATTCCCGAAAGTAAACGTGAAGTAACTTTAATTGGTTGAATCAGTTGGCACCAAATATTTCGGTTCAGTTAACCGATTAAGAAAAATTTTCTCGGTTCAAATCACTACCCTGGACGCCCTACATAGAGGAACATCTGATATTTGTACATTGACGAGAGTACAACTAGCCTCACCTGCAACTTTTGGTTGCCTATTTAATAGCCACCTGAAGGTTTTACACTAGCTGTCATAACTGCAACCCACATACTAGCATTGCCTATTTAAACCCTCTGATCACTGCCTCTTGTTAGCCTGTCAAAAGTATATATACTTACATCATACAATCTATATAGATCACTACCAAAATTTAAAATCAGATATACAGTCAAACCTCTATAAATGCAACCTTTATAAATGCAATACCTCTCTAAATGCACAGTTTTTTTCTGTAAGATGTATTTAGTACTAAATGCATGTTCTATATTCTATAAATACACATTCTTTTAAATAACATTTTATATTATACTAACCTCTCTAAATGCACGTAGCCAATCAAATTTTAGTATTTAAAATAGGTTATATAGTTTTTGGTAGAAGTTATACAAACTTGATACCGGTAATCTAAGCAATTTAATTGGCTCTCTCTAAATGCAAACCTTTCTAAATGCATATTGTAGGCTTGTCTTTACGAGTTGCATTTATGAAGGGTTGCCAGTAATATTATATAATCAGAAAATTCAAACCAAATATTTATTTTATTAACAAAAAATTGTTTATTTTACAAAAAATTGTATACTAAACTATCTTTTGTACATTAATAAACCATTTTTCTTAAGCAATTTTATTATATAATTGTTTTAATGTTAAGGTGAGGTCATGCCTCTGGACTTTATTGAGTGTATATTAATCATTACAATATATGCTTACAATTATTATCTATCTACTAAGTACTGAGACTTGGACTATTTTATCCATAATCTAAACCTACCAGAGCCTACCATACTCTCATTTATATAGCTAGCCTAGTTTTTGACATCCCATTTCCCCAACCAACTGTTAGTATTTACATGTCCACTACTTTACTCACATTTCCTAATATTATTACTTCCAATTTGGTGTATGTAATTCCAAGTAGGCACTTTCTGCTTCCAAAGTGTACCTAGTTCCTTACTAGAGTACTTCTTGGGAGTTCGTATCTCAAGCCATGCAGCTGCCTCTACTACATTGGGTAAGTATCTCAAGACTGCATGCTGCCACAACTAGCTGATTTTCCTGTGACTTGGGGACCCAGGATTTGGCATTATGCAATTTGGAAATATGCGAACGACTGTACTCCCCACTATGGTGACAAGTACTCAGGCATGTTTTGCCAAAGCTTCTAGTCCCTGATATTGTTGGATAGCATCATGAGGTTCGGCCAACCCGATCTACCACTACATGCACTTATACCAGCTATACCTGTTACTAGTGCTCCCAGATCCTCTTAATGTCCTAAGACTCCCATTATCACCAAAATTTGTACAGGGATTACTATCGATTTTTATCATTATTGGATAGTAATCGATTTAAATCCCTATGACGAGGACTATCAATTAAGATAGTAATCGATAATAATCGGTAATAATCGATAGATATCAGATTAAAAATTAGGAATAACAATACTATTATACTATATACTTATTTTTAAACGTTTTATAGATTTTCGCATGTTTTCGCATATTTTTACAAGGTTTTGCAATTTAATATAAAATTTTATATTTTTTATTTATTATTATTATTAAATATTATATTTAATTAAAAATATATTTTAATATCAATATTTAAAAATTATTACGAACGGATAAAGAAACACTTAAATTTAAAAATTATAAATTACTGATATCATTCTTTCAGATTTCCAAAGTTTTTTAATAATTTTAAAAAAATTTTATAATAAAGTTGATAAAACAGAACTAATATTATATTTTTTACTTAGAAAGCATATAGCTAAAATTAATATTTAAGGTTTTATTTAAAAAAAATTTAAAATTTTAAAATTTTCGCAGGCATATATGCCTGCATAACAAATTAAGGAATAATATTCGCTTATATTTGCTAATATTTGCTCATATTCGCTACTTTCTAAAATAAAAAAAAATGCCAAAAAAAAAACTGAAAATGAAAAAATAGTAATATTTTAAACTACTTTCACACTTCGTCGCATAATACTAGCTCTATACACTTATTTTTCTTACCCTGTAGTTAGCTATTATTTCTCTTCTTCTGTTTAACTACCATATTTGCTTACTTCACTGAAACTATAAAAAAATTGAAAATATTATTATTATATATTAATTATGTTTTTATTATGTTTTAAAAAATGTTATAATTACTAGTTATAAGTTAATAATAATAATATAAATAATATATATTAAAACTGTTTTAGTAATATTAATAAAAACATTTTTAAAACATTATTAAACTAAATAAATTTCATATTTATAGTATAATATAAATATTTATATTATATAAATATATCATATTATAATATATTTTATAATATTAAATATAATATAAATAAAACAAAT
>QKWP01001740.1:17981-52126 GCA_003550325.1 Gigaspora rosea | reverse complement strand
CTTAAATTTGACTTTTTTGATCAAAAATCCAAAATTATGCATCTATTATCCAAATTTCAAATAAAATAAAACTAACCCTGCTGATTTAATGTATTTTTAGGTACTGTACATGTTTACTTAGTGCATAAAGTTAGAATTAATTAATAAAAATTTGTGTATAATGAGATTTTATAAAATTTTATTAATAAAATTCTATAAAATCTTATGATTTATAAAATTTTACTAATTAATTCTAACTAACTTATATAATGTTCCAAGGTTTAGCATGACTGTATTATGCAGCTACTCTAATTTTGGTGATCTTTCTGTATGGGTTTATTTTAGTAATATGAAAAGTAAAATTTGAATCTAAAAGTTATATATATATATATGTTGTTTAACTCCCCCCATAATTTGCTCGATCTAGAGGGGAGATTATGTTAAACATAGATTTAAATTGGAGCGGCCTAACTTTTGATCTAGTGATCCAAATAAAATGAATTTGGACCATTTAATTCTATTCACTGAGCTGAATTAAGTAGTACTAAATGCATTAAATTTGGACTTCTGGATCAAAATTTAAACAAATTTTTATAAAAAAATGATATTTTTTTGATCTCCTTATTTATTAAAAAATGTTATATTTTGTGAAACCCTCCTTCTCCCTTGTATAGCATTATTTATGGATGCCCCTTATTGTAAAAAAATTTTAAATTGTACTAAATTTAGTACGAAGAGTTAATAGCATCAGTAAATTATATATATGTAATCTTATATAAGTTATTATGGCCCATAATATTTTAAAAATCTTATGATTAATACAGAAAATTACAGTACATAATTTATTATGAAATATTTCAGAATTTATTTTAAAATATCAAAAAATATTACAAAATATTGCGAAATAGACCAAATAATAAAAATACAAACCTCTTTTTAATTACTCTCTTTAGGAATTACAAAAGATAATATTTCGCATATTTTGTAATATTTTCTTAATATTTTGCAATATTTTGTATATTTTTGCAAATTTTTAAAATTTTTAAAAAATAAATAACCAATATACTAGCGATACCACCAAAATTAATTTTTGAAAAAGGCCTATTTTATTTTATTAGAGAAAAATTAAAATTTTTTATAAGAAAAAGCAAATAAAATTTATATAGATATGTTCTTTATAATTTCATTTATTTAAAAAAAGTATTAAATAATTTTGTCTTTTAAGTAAAATAGATTAAAAACAATTTGTCTTCAAATTTTAATTTTGGGTTTTAGAATCCGAAATAAATTTGTCCTCATATATACGATATACATATTTATATTATTATGCTTTTTTATAGGTTTTTGTAATAATTCACAAAGTTTTGCAATTTAATTTTATATTTTTTATTTATTATTATGAGCTTTATTTTATAGCAACCTGGGTGTGGTGACATCGAGAAGCTGTCTGGTTGTCACCCCCCCAAGCAACAGGCCTAGAGTTCAAATCCCACTGGAGACAAATTGGAAAATAGGTCTGTGTTATAGTAACATTTGTTCATCGATCGGTCGGGTATATTACCTGTAACCTTGGTACCACCATCTCGAATGGGAGCATCGGCGCAGTTGTGTAAGTTACACAGACAAATTCAAGGAACCGGAACAATTGAAACCCGTTTGGCAAGTCCCGAGCAAGGAGGTAAGGAAGATCTTTCAACAGTACTACAGACCGGGATTTCAGCTGGAGACCGAAGAACCGGACGGAAAAAGCCCTATGGCAAGAGGGGACACCAACCTGGCCACTGGAGTCGTACCGGAGAAAAAGGACCTATGTTTCGGAATTAGGTACCAAGGAGAGGAAGTCCGTCAGGCACATAAAGCCGGGCCAACTAATCCTTCCGGGCTAACTGGTTTGGTAGTTTGGGAGAGATCGGTAAAGGTTGGAAGAAAGGTCGGCTATGAGTACTGGTGATCGGAATGAACCTGTAAGGGCAAATGGAACTCACTAGCCAGTGAGAGGTGGAAGCATGGAGGCATGTACGTGTCAAGACCCAACGGGCTCTGGGCGTACCCATATGGGAGTCTTCGGACGCTAAGAAGTGCTGGAACCACCAATACGGGTATAGCTGGTACAAGTGCATATAGTGTTAACAGGGTCTCCCTGAGCCTCATGATGCCATCCAACTATATCTAGTACTGGAAGCATTTGCGAAACAAGCACGGTTACATCGTTACTATAGAGAGAAGTACAGTCGTTCGCACATTACCGAATTCGGAACGTTAAATCCTGGGCCCTGAAGTTGCAGGAACCCGGCTAGTTACGGCAGCATACAGGCTTGAGATACTTACCCAATATGGTAGAGGCAGCTGCATGGTTGAAATACGAACTCCCGAGAAGTATGCTATTAGGGGATCTCAGGTACACCAATCTGGAAGCACAAAGCGCCTACCTGGCAACGTACACCAAATTGAAAGTGATGATAGTAGGTAGTGTGGGTAAAGTAGCGGACATGTGAATACCAATTGTTGGTCAGAGAGGGACGTACAAACCAGGTCAGTCATATAAATAGGAATATGGAAGGCTCTGGTGGTTTTAGCCGTAGATAAATAGTTGTATTACCTAAAGTCCTAGTTCCAATACTTGTATATAATATGTATGTACTTTGGCAATATGTCAACTTACTTAAGTATTAATAAAAGTTTGGGGCAGGAGCTACACCCGGGGTTCCTTCTAAAATAAAAAAAAAAAAAAAAATTTATAGCAACCTGTCACCATAACAATTTCATGATCAACCAATTGAATTTAGTTATATGACTACAATTAGATAAAAAAAAATCTCAAATTACAATATATTAGATTATTTATTATTATTTTATAGGATTATATATATGTACCCAAAGGTACATATACCTGCATCATGTGATCTATAGATCACCACCAAAATTTAAGATTAGGTGTAATGTTACATGATCAGAAAAATTCAAAACAAACGTTCGTTTTGACAAAAAATTGCTCATTTCGCAAGAAACTGCATACTAAACCACCTTCTGTACATTAATTAAAAGTTTTCCTTGAGCGATTTTACTATACTATAGTCTAAACCCTAACCCTAATATAGTTTTCACTCTAACCCTAACCTAATATAACCAATGTTGATTTTGTATGTAATATCATATGATCAAAATAATGAGTACAAAAAAATTTAATGTACCCTACGGGTATAACAAAATTAATTCTTATTTTATATAATAAATTTAATAAGCAAAAAAAAAAAATTTTTAAACAAAAAAAAAATTTGTATTTATTATGATAAAAAAAAAATTTAATTAGTAGTCCGCAGTTAAAGGAGTAAAAGTTTATAGTAAAGATCAACAGGCATGTGACTAGTAACCTTATATAGTAATGAAATGCCGTGTGTTTCAATTCTTAATAAAAAAAACTCTATAGTAAATAATTGAAAAATACTTATATATTATAAACTAACAAACCAATTTTGATAATTTTACTACCATTAGAATCACCAAAATTAGCTCTACAAGTTTCAATTATGCAACAAGGAATTGTTACTTAATAAAAAAACTTTTATATATAAGCACACCCCATTCCTACACTATAGAAAAAATACATGAATTTTCATATTTGTTTATTATAAGGTTTATTATTTTTTTTCTCTTTAAAAATAATTTACCAATTAAACAAAATAAACTTTGTATTTATTATAATAACAATGGTCTTATTCATATAATGATCTGCAAATTTTATATACTACAACCCACCCTAAAGACAACCAAAACGATATTATTCATGATAACATATTCAAGTCAATACTAATGAAATTGTACCAAAGAACAACAAATAAGTCAGAATCAACAATAAAAGGCAAATATAAAGCGCACAACAATGATCCAATGAAAAACACTAACAACCTAAACTTCAAAGACTACTTCAATAATAAGGGGAGTAACAAAAATTAGGTGATTTTTTAGAGGGGAAGGGGGTAAAAAAAAGTTGAAATTATATATAAGAACCTGACTATATATATATTAAGGAAGAGGGAGGGGGGTAGGCCTCTGATAAAAAATAATCAGGTGATTAATGACACTGCCCTAACTCTAACAACAACTCTAATAATAGCTTTAGATAGCTTCAGTGACAACTCCAACGATTGAAAAAAAGAGAATATATGGGCTGCTGTCAATAGAAATAAGGCAGATTGACATTTTAAAAAAAATTAATACCTTAACTTTTACAGTGCATATCTCTATGGATTTTGATGCTATCTTGATGATTTAATATTCAAAAGAAAGCTTAGATCGTAGGCTTTCTTTTGAATATTAATTCATCAAGATAACTTCAATATTCATCAAGATATGTGCTATGAAAGTTAAGGTATTAATTTTTTTTAAAATGTCAATCTGCCTTATTTCTATTGAAGGCAGCCCATATATATATATATATAAAATAGAGGAATCAAAAAGAAAAAAATTAATAAATATTAATAAAAAAACTTCTGAGCTTTAGCAACTAAATGGCACAAAAACTATCTAAATATAAATGAATTTACTACTAAACCGATAAAAAAATTTAAAAATTGCAAAAAAAAAGCATATTAATATATATATAAAAAAAAACAAACAAACAAACTATTTACCAAGCCCCAGATAGAATTGAGGAGTATTGGTACGACACACTTCTTGAGTCGGTAACAATGGAAGAATGGAATCAAGTAGTGAAGGAGAGTAAAACCAACTCGGCACCAGGAACGTCCACAATTCACTACTCCTTCATAAAACAAGCAGATTTGAAGGCACAAATTGTTTTTAAGAATTTCGCAGAACTTTTTTAAAGTTGGGAAAAGTCCTTACCAAATGAAAAACAGCACTCATATATCCAATCCCAAAGAATAAAGATTGGGAATATAATCTGGACAAAACATGACCAATAGCTTTACTCGAGGTCTTTAGGAAATGCATTACAAAAATTTTGACCAAAAGATTAAGCGCAATCTTAAAGAAAAGGACATACTACATCAGCAAATTTATAATAGTGTAATCTTACGTAAGATCATACGAACCATAATATAAGCAAAATATTGCGTAATATATTTCGAAATATTTGAAATATCAAATTTTCGAAATATTATGAAAGTAATTTCGAAATATTTCAAAATATGTTACGAAATATTTCGAACTCTTTCAAAATATTTCAGGATTAGGAAACCAAGCTGGATCAGTAGATCTGTAACCTGAATCGTGCATTAGACTGATTTTTCGAAATAGTTCGAAATAGTTTGATGATGTTCAAATTCTGTACTACAAGATCAGATTAGATCTTTTGTTTATAATTAAATCTTCTATTTTGTTTTTTTTTTTTACTTTTTTGTTTTTCATTTTTTTTTTCGTTCATTTTTTTGTTTTCGTTTGTTTTTTTCTATTTTTTTTATTTATTTATTTTTTAATTTTTTTATTATTTCGGCACTTTACAAAAAACACCCAACTTTTTGAAACCTTGCGCATATCAACTACGACTTCTGACACTTTCAAGAACATACCTCAGCAATTTCTAAACTTTCAAGAACGCTTTTTTAGAAAAATAGGTGCAAGTTTTTGCAAGTTTTCGCAAGTTCTTGCAAGGTTTCGCTTCATTTATTTTTTCATTTCGTGGTTTTTGTTTTGTTTTTTTAGTTTATTTTTAAAATTTTTTTATTAATTTATTTTATTTCAGCACTTTGCGAGAAAAACTAACAGCTTTTCGAAACCTTGCACATGCCAATTATGACTTTCGACACTTTCCAGAACACATACTAGCAGTTTCTAAATTTTTATGAATGGTTCTTTAGAGAAATGAGCGCAAGTTTTCGCAAGTTTTTACAAGTTTTTGCAAGTTTTTGCAAGTTCTTGCAAGGTTTTGTTTCTTTTTTTTTTTTTGTTTTTTGGTTTATTTTTAAAAGTTTTTTATTAATTTATTTTATTTTGGCACTTTGTGAGAAAACAAAACTTTCACTTTTAAGAATACACACCAGCAATTTTCAAATTTTCAAAAACACTTTTTTAGAGAAATGGGCACAAGTTTTGCAAGTTTTTGCTAAGTTTTGCAAGTTTTTGCAAGTTCTTGCAAGGTTTTCTTTATTTTTTTTTTGTTTCGTGTTTTTTTGGCTTATTTTTAAATTTTTTTTATTAATTTATTTTATTTCGGCACCTTGCGAGAAAAACAACAACTTTTCAAAACATTGCGCATTCCAACGACAACTTCTGACATTTTCAAAAACACACCCCCAGCAATTTCTAAATTTTTAAAAACGCTTCTTTAGAGAAATTAGTGCAAGATTTCGCAAGTTTTTGCTAATTTTTGCAAGTTTTTGCAAGTTCTTGCAAGGTTTCGTTTCAATTTTTTTTTGTTTTGTGCTTTTTGTTTTATTTTTTTGGTTTATTTTTAAATTTTTTTATTAATTTATTTTATTTCGGCACTTTGTGAGAAAAACAACAACTTTTCGAAACCTTGCACATTCCAACGACGACTTCCGACACTTTCAAAAACGATAGAAAACAAAAAAGCGAAGATAATAGCTAATTGTAGAGTGAGCGAAAATAAGTGTGTAGGGCTAGTTTTTTGTATATAGTAATAGAATTAGATGCGACAAAGTGCGAAAGTAGTTTAAAATATTTGTAATAATGTAAAAATAATACATAATATATAATAAAGTATGTAATATTAATTAAAAAAATATATATTTAATAAATGTAAAATATAATATATAATAATAAATAAAAAATAAAAATTTTATATTAAATTGCGAAACTGTGCGAAATATTGCAAAAACCTGTAAAAATGCATGATTATGTGAATATGTATATTGTTTATTTATTTTTTAAAAATTTTTGAAAATTTGCAAAAATTTGCTAAATATTGCGAAACAATACAAAAATATCAAAATATTACCTCCTGCGCGCATTAGTTTATTGATCTGCATGAGTACGCGACCCCTGTAGGAGAGGGTAATTTGCATTGTTTTAGTCTATTTCGCAATATTTCACAATATATTTTGAAATATTTCAAAATAATAACCGTAATATTACCGTAATATAACGTAATATATTACGTAATAACCCGTGGCAATCGTAAGATTTTCATAATATTACGGGCCGTAATATCTTACGTAAGATTATGTATATATAATTCGCTAATGTACAAGAACCTAACTTCGCGGGGCTGCCGGGTAACTCAACTGAAGAATCCATACATATATTAAATGCAATCATGGAAGAAGCAGAAAAGGAAAAGCAGGAGTTATGGATTCTTCTTCAAGACATGAAGAAGGCGTTCGACTCCGTAAACCTAAAGATGCTTTCAAGGGCCTTGGAAAGAATCAAGATTCCTAGAATAACTATCAGCTTAATTTTGGACCTTTTCGAGGAAAGAAAACTGAGAATCATAACAAGCCATGGACAAACAGACAAAATAGATACAAACGAAGGCATCAACCAAGGGGAGGTGCTTTCACCCCTCATCTGGAGGATTTACTACGACCCGTTGCTCCATCGTATACAAAAGGACAAAAATTTTGATTACACCATTCAAATCAACAAGGGAAAAAGAAAATAGCTTAACCTGGAGGGCAAAGCGGAATCAAGACATGCAGTATTAACGTACGCCGACGATACAACATGGATTGCATCTAGTAAAGAGCAACTCGTTCAAATGTTGCAACTGGCTAATGAGTTCTATCAATTAAACAGTATTAAGGTTAACGGAACTAAGTCTAAATTGGTTGTACTAAATCTGTGTCAAGCAGACACAGATAAGTCTATATACTTCGGGGACACACAGATAATAGCAGAAAAGAGAGTCAGTAATGTTAAGTTTCTTGGTACCTTTCTCTATACAACAAAAAATTTACCTAACATTAAAAAGAAGGTCAAAAAAATCATATTGCTTTTTGTACACACTCTGAGCAGGAAACGTGTTACTGCTAGCCAGCTAATGTACATCAACAACCAAGTCCTATTACCCAAAATCGAGTACATCCTACAAACCGTAACCCTAACAGAAAAAGAACTCGAAAAGTTACATCAACTGGTGCTAAATCTCTTTAAATGAAAACTGGGGATTGTAAGAACCGCACCAAATATTATACTAACGCACAAAAGGGCTTTGAGTGTTAAACCATTGGCCAATTCGCTATTAGCAAAACAGGCAGTATCGCTGCTTAAAAGACTAAATAGCACTAGTCAGGTAGAGGTAGTTACCAAATTATGGATAAGACAGGGAATTCTTAAAGAGTGTATAATGCAAAACATATGCCAGCACCACGATGCTAGTCTAAGTAAAAGAAGTTGGAGGAGTAATGTTGCAATAAACACAATCAAACAGTGTAAGAAATTGGTCGTAATCTTTGATATGCCAAAAGACAGCTGGCGCGTACAGGGAAATGGTTCCACCATTATTAGCAAACTAAACAATAAATTAAAAAAGCAAAGCAAGCAGGCGCGTACAAACTTAGGGCTTTTTTTTGTAGAACAATTGCTTGATCCAAGTGGCAGAATCCTATTAACATGGCAGCAGGTTAAATCAGCATGTAGTAGGAACAATAAAGGAAAACCCCCTTATTGGTTCCTCAGACTTGAAGAGTTACTAATTGATGATGCAGAAAACCGTAAAGTAAAAGAAGACCATTGTAGTAGCGACATGAACACCTCAGCACTCCAACCATGCGGTGGTAGGACCCCGAAGAACTCTGATACAACTCAGATGATTCTAAAAAAGAAATTTTGTATAGAAATTCATCAAACGTTGCATATTTTATATAGTAAATTTTCAAATTTTGCTCTATTTATACATCTATTTGGCTAAAATACTGCCAAAATTATACAAACTCAGATCTGAGTTGTATCAGAGTTCTTCGGGGTCCTGCAGTGGTATTGTTTTGCCAGATAACAGGTACAAGCAGTAGATCTAGTTCACACATAAGGACAAGGGGGGTTGGAACATTGGTCGGGTTATTAAAATTTTGGAGAAGACAGCACATGTTGAGCACTGTTCGAGGAGTATGCACAAGTTGACAAATGTAAATTGTCAAGATGCAAAGGTTGTGATCTCAATACAAAGGGCAAGAAAAATGGATGTTTAATCAACTGTAGCAGAAAACTTATTAGAGGTGCAGCAACAGGAATATCCAAAAAGGAGAATCATTAGATAACGAACTTTTTTACAACTTTGCTCAAAGACAGATCTAAGAGTTTCCTGTCCCCTACACAGGAATGCCTGTTACTTCAATTGGAAGAAATAGATAGTGTAGAACGGGAGTTAGTTAAGGCACAAAGGTTCACTGAAAAAGTCACAAACCTTATTCTGAAAAACTTGGAAAGGAACATGGCAGAAAATTTGGAAGACTATTGTTTTTACATGGATGGATCATGGATACAGCCCGGAAAAGACAGAAATGGCATTGATAGAATGGATGCTAGATGGATTCAAGTGATAAATGAAGAGAGCACTATATTCATAGCTGGAAAAGTAGGAGTAACCCTTTGGCCTTCGTTGACAAGACCCAAGCTAATTGCAATCATATGTGCGTTACTAACAACCAAAGCAGAGGCTTGTGTAATGGTAAAGACAGACTCATTAGCGGCAATTAATGGTATAAATAGCTACATGTATAGTGCAGATTTTAAGAATATGCTTAAATATAGAAATAGGGTAGTACTAGACAAGATAGTGAAAATAATCCAATATAAGAGGCTAAAAGTCAAACTGTGCAAGGTTAGAGCACACGCAGGTATCAAGTAGAATGAAGAGGCCGACAAATGGGCAAAAAAGGGGGCTCTATTTGATTCTAGTTGGTTTCTAACAATGAAATAACTCACCCGTTAGTGCTGTAATCTAAGATGAAAAGAAGTAGTAATCGAGGTGCCTCCCAGAAAGTTCATTCTAGAGGTTCAACAACGGTTTATAGAAGCTGAGTGGTTCCATATAGAGACAAAGAACCAGAAGAAGAATCGAACTGGTTCTTTTGTTGGGAAAAGCTAAAGGAACTCAAGAGGCAAAAGTGTAAATCGGAGGAAACAAGCAACAATCTAGTGATGAAGATTAGGGGCCTGTTCCAAGTATTACCCACAAAAACTGAATTACATAAGAGAAAACCAAATGTTTACAAGGACCCTTACTACGTTTTGTGCTCTGATCAAGCGGCAGAATTTTTAGATCACCTAACATGCTGAACAGCCCTTGAGCATATCTGGCTTGAGTTAGAAGCACAAGCAGTAAGTTTGGCTTGGGCATCGCTCAAGGACGAAACGAGAGCTATTATAACGTTACGGGATCTTTGCACAATCGTCTTTAAGGAAACATGGCAGGAACAGATCACTGCAAGACAAGTCTATGTAAGAGGTTTGGTGAAACAAAGGACTATAAACAGTCTCCGGGCACTTTTGACAAGCTCCAAAGAAACACGCGAAGCTTTTAGAGCTCTTATACATATGTACCAAGAAGGCTTCTATAGGGTAATATGGTTAGAATATTGCAAGAAAGTTTGCAAATGGGAGAGCTGTTCTAGTATTACGAGAAAGAAGAAAAGAAGCTTGGAAGAAATTTGGCCCCTCTAACCTAACGACCCCCAAGAACCCATAAGAAAGAAAAGAAAGTTGCACAATCGAGCCAAACCCCAGAAGTTGGGTATTTGGAAGTGTTTAAGGGAGAAATTCACGAAAATGAAGAAACTAGTGTGCGAAACCCTGCACAAACAGATTTTTAGCTCTCTTCCTTCTACATGGTGGATTAAATCAAACTTTTAATTAATTAAAAAAAAAACTCATAGATTTGAAATATGCATGTATATAGATATAACATTATGTATAGTACATATGTAAATAGTAAGAAACAATTCATAATTTAGTCATTTTCTAGGTAGCTGAGTACCAGGTTATACCTATACTTAAAATATATGTCATAGCATATGTGGGTACAGGTGGCAAACATCAGTGCGACAACCAAACATGGGTCATCGATTTATAAGAAGGCTGGGTTTATGCTTAACATGTTGTTAATAGAAAAACTTTGTGTAATGACGAATTCTATTTAATATAGTATAAATAGCCAATTATATTGAAGAAAATTGATTTTTAGTTAATCGCAGATAGTTGCTACATAGTAAAGTCTAAAATTTACTAATAAAATCGAAAAATATTAATTAAGTAAACTTATTTAGCAAATCAAAATACACTTATTACAAAATTTTCATAAGTATTGGGGAACTTTTTATTATTTAACTTTTAACTTTTACGTTTGTCAAATATATTTTTTAAAAAATTTTAATTTTTTCGTCGAATGTAAAAATCAAAAGTCAATTAATAAAAAACTCTCCAATACTTATGAAAATTTTGTAATAAGTGTATTTTGATCTGCTGAATAAGTTTACTTAATCGATTTTGTTCGATTTGCTTAGTAATTTTAGACATTAATATGTAGCGACTTTTGTCGATTGTGGAGTAGCTTATTTTCAGGTCAAAGACGTTTTTGAGTTTTTTTAAATTTGATTGGTCAATAGTCCTCTCACTGGGGGGTCAGGACCTACATAAACCCTAATTACGTGATTTACTGCACTTCCCTAAATAAATCTATTTTTGGACTGATAAAAGAATCTAAAAACAGTGAAAAAAAAAGCATATTAATAAAAAACAAAAAAAAATACTTACTAAGAATCTCAAGAAACTATGACAATATTGGCAAATTTTATATATAGATATATATCGATTACTAACCAGGTAACATAAATATCAATATTCAACACTCCTGCTGATTTCTATTGATAGTGATAGTAATTGATATATATTTGATATAAATAGTAATTGTCACAGATCATAATTTAAAATGAAATCTACATTCTATACTTAACTTGCTAGCCTTCTAAAACCCATTAATACTTGTTTATTATAATTTTTTAAAACTAACCCTAACCCTAAACCCCTAACCCTAAAAAATATACCCCAAAAAATTTAGTTTTTGAGATTTTATACTATCATTTCATTTTAATCTGGATTTCATTATGATTTGTCATAGTAATTGATATATTTGGTATAATATCAATTAATAATTATTATATTCACATAATCATACTTTTTGCAAATTTTTAAATGTTTTACAGATTTTTGCAAGTTTTTGCAATTTAATATAAAATTTTGGTTTTTTTATTTATTTATTTATTTTTTTTTAATTCAGCAATCATACCAGTACTTTATTAGATTGATATAATTAGGGATTGGAAACGCCTAAAATTTTTCTTAATTGTTTAATCGTTTAACCGTTTAACCGTTTAATTTGGCTAGCATTAAAATAATTCGGGCCTACGACTAACATAATTCTGCTCGAAACTATAGAGCAATTTTTAAACGGTTAAACGGTTCTAATCCCTAGGTATAATTAACCCTACAGTTTTATACAATTAAGGCTTAAGCCTACCTAATTCAAAATACTGACTAACCTGGCTCTTTGTGACAAAAGTCCAAATTATCTATGTTCAATCTGCTATAGTAAACTTTATCTCTATACTAATTATTCTGTATGAATATATTAATATATCGCTAATTGGTATTTATATCCTAACTTACATAATTGTCTACTTTTTTCTAAACCTTCTTCTCTAAACTTTTTGAGCAGAAGGATTAAGTACTAGTCCGCAAGTGATTAATAGTAGCATCATAGTAAAATTTGGTGAAATTAATATAAATGTTTTTATTAATATGAAATCCATAGCTACTACAAAGTAAAGCCAATTGTTTACTAAGTTAACCTTCTTTCTACTTCTAATAAAAGTTGTAGTACTAGTTTTTATGAATCTAATAATAGTAAGTTTGTTAAAATTAACTTGGTAATTCTTGAAATATTTTAATATTTTTCTTGTATTTATATAAAATTTCTTTAACTTTATAAAAAAATTTTATATAAATACAAGAAAATAGTTAAAATTTTTTAAGAATTACCAAGTTAATTTTAACAAAGTTACCATTATTAGATTCATAAAAACTAGCACTACAACTTTTATTAGAAATAGAAAGAAGGTTAACTTAGTAAAAAATTAACTTAACTTTGTAGCAGCTGCAGATTACATATTAATATAAAAATTTATATTAAATTTTCATCAAATTTTACTATGATGCTACTGTTAATCACTTATGGACTAGTAATTAAAAATTCCAACTAGCTAAGAAAATAAAACATATTGAGAAAATAAAAAGAAAGATAAAAATGAAGGTAGTACTACTAAAACCTATATGAAAACCAAAATAATCAAAAAACAAAAAAAGAAAAACCAAAAAAAAAGGCAGAAACAAAGAAAACAATTTATGATAAGTATACTATTAAAGCCTATGCCAGGGCTAAACAAAAACTATATGGGATCTTTGCTAGGAAAACCACAGTTAGAGACTATTTAGATTTTGACAATAAAATTTGAAATTGCTAGCTATCTATTAATCCAATTTGAATAAACTTTTTTTTATTTTATAAAGCTATTTAAGCTTTATAAAATAAAAAAAAGTTTATTCAAATTGGATTAATAGATAGCTAGCAATTTCAAATTTTATTGTCAAAGTCTAAATAGTCTCTAACTGTGGTTTTCTTAGCAAAGACCCCATATAGCAACTACAACAAATGTATATTTCTACTACCGTATAAAGCTTCGCTTTAACATTAATACAACCCTTTCGACTAAGTATTTCATCTTCAAATATCTCCTTAGCCATAGATGTAAGATCCTCGTTACATGAAGTAGTATCGTATTGTCCAAAACAAACACGTAGTTGCATTCTACTGAGTTTGTCTAAAACTAGAAACTGTAAACAATATCGATCTTTTACTGAGGGTAAACCAAATTGCCCAATTTTTCAAAAAAATTTGGAGAGAAAAGGGAGTGAAGCAATAGTAAGAAAGAAGTCACTTGTAAAAACTTAAAAGAAGGTATGTTTAGAAAACTTATTTTCTTGTTATTCTTTATTGTTTTACTATAGGTTACTTCGTCAATGAAGAAGAACTCACATTTCTACCAAAATTTCTCATACAAGTGCACCATCTTTTGCTAGTTATCTTGTAAAATAATGCTTTTGGCTTGTATGCCGAATATACAAAAAAGTCTTTAAACAAAGTTGATTTTTGTAAGAATTGTATTTTTGTATTATCTTACTATACTTTAAGTATAGGCAACTCTCTAACAAGAAAAATTTTTGTTTCTTTCAGTGGAAAAATTTGGTCCAAGTGATCATTAAAAAGAGTTTTCTAGTTTTTTTATTTCATTAGCAAATTTTATATATAGATATTAATCGATACATTACAGTTAATCATTTTATATCGATTAAAAAATAATGATATATATTGATTAACTGGTTAAAAATCAATATATATCTATAATTAATATATATCATTTCTATATTAAATCGTTATATAGTTTCTTGACCTGTCACAAAAATTTTAATCCAGATCACCAGGTAAAAAAAAAAAACTGAGTTCAAAATTTCTTAAGCCCATTTGAATCATAAGCTGCTATAGACAGTGTCTGAAATTGGGTTGCGGAATCTGCGAACTACAACAAATTTTAAATTTTTGCAAGTAAAATTTGATATGCAAGTACGGAATCTGCAGATAGATTTTCTAAATTTCCGCAAGTTTCCTGCATATTAGGCTGCTCCAATAAAAATCTATGTTTAACATAACACCCCTCTCTAGATCGAGCAAATTATGGAGAGAGTTAAACAACATATATATATATAACTTTTAGATTCAAAATTCACTTTTTATATTACTAAAATGAACCCATCAGAAATATCACCAAAATTAGAGTAGCTGCATGATACAGTCATGCTAAACCTTGGAACATTATATAAGTTAGTTAGAATTAATTAGTAAAATTTTATGAATCGTAAGATTTTATAGAATTTTATTAATAAAATTTTATAAAATCTTATAATACACAAATTTTTATTAATTAATTCTAACTTTATGCACTAAGTAAACATGTACAGCACCTAAAAATACATCAAATCGGCAGGGTTATTTTTATTTTACTTGAAATTTGGAGAATAGATGCATAATTTTGGATTTTTGATCAAAAAAGTCAAATTTAAGCATCTTTTCTCCAAATTTCAAGTAAAATAAAAATAACCCTGCCGATTTGATGTATTTTTAGGTGCTGAACAAGTTTACTTAGTGCAATAAGTTAGAATTAATTAGTAAAATTTTGTGAATCATAAGATTTTATAGAATTTTATTAATAAAATTCTATAAAATCTTATGATTCACAATATTTTACTAATTAATTCTAACTTATAGCACTAGGTAAACTTGTTCAGAACCTAAAAATACATTAAATCGGCAGTCTTGTTTTTATTTTACTTGAAATTTGGAGAAAAGATGCTTAAATTTGACTTTTTTGATCAAAAATCCAAAATTATGCATCTATTATCCAAATTTCAAGTAAAATAAAACTAACCCTGCCAATTTGATGTATTTTTAGGTGCTGTACATGTTTACTTAGTGCATAAAGTTAGAATTAATTAATAAAAATTTGTGTATAATAAGATTTTATAAAATTTTATTAATAAAATTCTATAAAATCTTATGATTCATAAAATTTTACTAATTAATTCTAACTTAATTCACTAGGTAAACTTGTTCAGAGCCTAAAAATACATTAAATCGGCAGTCTTGTTTTTATTTTACTTGAAATTTGGAGAAAAGATGCTTAAATTTGACTTTTTTGATCAAAAATCCAAAATTATGCATCTATTCTTCAAATTTCAAGTAAAATAAAAATAACCCTGCCGATTTGATGTATTTTTAGGTGCTGAACATGTTTACTTAGTGCATAAAGTTAGAATTAATTAATAAAAATTTGTGTATTATAAGATTTTATAAAATTTTATTAATAAAATTCTATAAAATCTTATGATTCATAAAATTTTACTAATTAATTCTAACTTAATTCACTAGGTAAACTTGTTCAGAGCCTAAAAATACATTAAATCGGCAGTCTTGTTTTTATTTTACTTGAAATTTGGAGAAAAGATGCTTAAATTTGACTTTTTTGATCAAAAATCCAAAATTATGCATCTATTCTCCAAATTTTAAGTAAAATAAAAATAACTCTGCCGATTTGATGCATTTTTAGGTGCTGAATATGTTTACTTAGTGCATAAAGTTAGAATTAATTAATAAAAATTTGTGTATTATAAGATTTTATAAAATTTTATTAATAAAATTATATAAAATCCTATAATTCATAAAATTTTACTAATTAATTCTAACTTCATGCACTAAGTAAACTTGTCAGCACCAAAAATAAATAGAAGTATATTTAGACTCAGACCAGTTTGTATAAAATTTAGAGGCTGAGTCTGGTCCGATCCTGGACCGAACCTGAACCAGACCTATTCTTATTCTGGCCGAACCCAAACCAGACCTAATTATTTGTTGTTTAAGTCCCCCCTCTCTAAAAAATTTTGAACTTGTAGTGTTAAACAAAGAATTAAATTGGATGGCCTTATCTTAAATAATGCATATTCCGCAAGTGAGATATTTAATTCACTTGTAGGTTTTATACTAAATTATTAATATGAAATAAATAATTTTTTAACTAACTGTTATTAATTTAGCTTATTACTATTTATATAAAACGATTGATTTCTGTCATATTTTTTTATAACTTAATTAATGAACTTTTGCTTTTGAATTATTTTTTATATAACTTATTAAACTTTCGCTTGGATTTTTTTTATATAGCTTAACAAAAGTTATCTTTATATATTAATATGCCACCAAAGAGAACTTTAAACAAACTATTATAATTAAGCAAAAGAACTCGAAAAAAATCATTAGATTTTAATTATACTTTCATACATAGTTAAGATATCGATCCAGTTCTATGGCTTGTATTAATTCCAATAATTTGTCAATTTCTTTATCCAGAACTTTTATAAAACCTTATTAATGCTAGTTGAATATTCATTCATAAGTGTCTTTAAAAGATTATTTATTTGTTTAATTTAATGTTGTTGATGTGAATGTTAAGTATAAAATAACAAGAAATAGTATCGATTAAAAGTAAAAATAATTTATAATATAAATAAGTATATTCGAATTTTAATTAAAAAATAAATAAGATTTGTACATTACTTATTTGATAATAAATACATCATCTTATTTTATCAAAATAAGATTTACAAATTTTAATTCTGAAACCCTTAATATTATCTAAATAAATGTTTTATTTTGCGCAATTTTTTTTTTATTTTTGCGATGATATAATATATTTTAGTTGCGGAAAAAAAATAATTATTTTTAAAATTTGCAACCAAAATTATTTAATTAGTTGCAACACGCAATAAATAAAAAATGAATTTCAGATACTGGCTATAGATTATAAATATATTTCATAAAATGTAAAAAAAAAAACAAAATATTTTGCACTATTTTTACTCCTTTCTCCCTTTTACTCCTTTCACCCTTTCTTTTTTTTTTTTTTTTTAATATTTCGAAACTTTTGAAAATTTTAGGACTGGGCAATCAAGCTGAATTAGTAGATCTGTAATCTAAATCATATTAAGAATACGTTTGACTAATTTTTTCAAAATGTTTCGATAATTTTTGATAATTGTACTACAAGATCAAATTAGATCTTTGTTTATTTTTTTTTGTTTATAAGTTTGATCTTCTATCAATTTTACATTGTTTTTTTGTTTTTCTTTTGTTTTTATTTGGTTTCATTTCAATTTTTTTAGTTTTGTTTTGTTTTTTTTTATCTTTTATTAATTTTTTTTATTTTATTTCTACATATTACCACTAGCACTTTGCAAGAAATTCAACAACTTTTTGGCACTTTGCGCAAGCCAACTCAGCCTTTTGACACTTTGCAAGAACAATTTCTAAATTTCACAAATGCAAGTTTTTGCAAATTTTTGCAAGGTTTCGTTTTATTTATTTTTTCATTTCAAGTTTTTGTTTTTGTTTTATTTTTATCAATTTATTTTATTTTAGAACTTTGTGAAAGCCTTCGACGATATCTGAATTGCAAGATCACAAACTCTTACTTCAGGGAAATGGTGATTTGGGCTTCATTTATTTTTTTATTTAGTTTGCTTACATTTTTGTTTTTTGTTTGTTTTCTTTTTTTTTTACTTATTTTTAATTTTATTTTATTTTATTTATCCTTTACTTCTTTTGGAACTTTGCAAGAAAACAACTTGACTTTTTCAGCACTTTACAAGAACACCAATTTTAATATCTCTGGTACTTTGCAAGAAGTCATAAATATGAACGAATATAATTGAATATAAGCGAATAAGAACAAGAAAAAGAACTTGATATGAAAGATGGTAATGTCATCAAAGAAAAAGAAAAATTGGATATGAGTGAATATAAGCAAATATAATAGTTTATTTTTTTTGGTTTTTTTCATTATTTTTTCAGTTTTGTTTTTTGTTTTTTGTTTGTTTTTTTTTTTTACTTTTTTAGGAAGTTGTGAATATAAGTGAATATAAGCAAATATGATAGTTAAACAAAGAAGAAGTGAAATAATAGCTAACTACAGGGTAAGAAAAATAAGTATATAGAGCTAGTATTATGCGACGAAGTGTGAAAGTAGTTTAAATATTACTATTTTTATCATTTTCGTTTTTTTTGGTTTTATTTTTTTTTGTTATTTTTTTTTATTTTAGAAAGTAGCTAATATAAGCGAATATTAGTGAATATAAGTGAATATTATAGTTAAAACAAAGAAAAAAAGAAATAATAGCTAACTGCAGAGTGAAAAAATAAGTATATAGAGCTATAGTGCAAGAACTCTTAAATCAACTAGTTCTATATATGTGGCCAAATTTTGAATTGGGTCAGAAATTGGATCGGATTGGGTTAGAGCCAATAAAATTGCAGAAAATTTTGCAAATAAAAAAAAAAATATATATATATATATAGTATAAAAAAAAAAATTTAGCTTTTTTAAAAATTTTTTTAAAATTTTTTATAATTTTGCTAATTCTGGCCGGCATTATGGTAATTCTGGCCAAAATTATAGCAGCCAAATTTTATGTTTATTAATAAAAATAGTTAACTTTAAACCTTTATAAAAAGTAGTTAAACTTAATAAATTAAAAAACAAATTCTATAGCTTTATTCTTAAAGTCTTTCTCTACATTACTATAAAAAAAAATTGTCCTAGCTATACTAGTTATTTTTTTTATAACAGTTTAAAAATTATCAATTTTACTTGTTAATTTAAGGGTTCCCGCACTGTAGCATTATGCGACAAAGTGCGAAAAAGTTCAAAATATTGCTATATTTTTGTTTTTATTTTTTTTCATTATTTTTTTTGGGTTTAGTTTTTTTTTGATTTCATTTTTTTTGATATTTTTTTTTATTTTTTGTAAAAAATGTATAATAATATATAATAAAATGTATAATAATAATTAGAGTTCCAAGCTCTGACCCGGATAACTGTGAAACTGATAACCCGACCTGAAAAATTACTATTCGGGTTAGTGTTCCGCAAGATCCGATCTGAGATCTGGATCCGATCCTGATGCGGTGCTTCAGATCAGATCGAATCTATGATAAATAGGATCCGACAGATCACTGGGATCCAATCCGGTAGATCCGTAGGAATCCGTTCAAATAACGAATGATGATTGGCTGAAAATATTATTCACTGATTAGTTAATTTTTTTTGATAAAAAAAGAACTTTCAAATGTTTTTTATTCTTTCTTTAATAATGAACGTATTTTATCATTATACTTTTATGCTAATCTTATAATCTCTAAGCCTTTTATCCTATAACGAATGTAAAGGAAAAGCATTAACTTTTACTCCAGCCAACTAAAAAAAAAAAAAAAGTTTTTTTTGCATAATGAACATAAAAAAAAGCATTATGATTAAATTTTTTTAAAATTTTTTTTAAATTTTTTTTTTTTTGAAAAAAAATTTTTTTTCATAATATAAAAAACTTTGTGTTATGATAATGAAGGCGTGAACACAAAATATCCTTTTTTTTTTTTAAGTAAGAACTTTCAGAGCTTTAAACCCATTTACTTAGCAAAGTATTAATCTTTTTACAATATACGAGGAACCTCTCAGTGAATTTTATTATGAGCAAGAGTCTATCTACATGGATAAAACTGAACAAGTGTATGCCTACATGGATGAAGCTGAACAAATGTCCACCAACATGGACGAAGCTGAACAAATGCCCACCTACATGGACGAAACTAAACAAATGTCTTTTTATATGGATGAAGTGGAACAAGTATATACATATATAGACGAAGCTGAACAAGCATCTATTTACAATAGTGAAGCTGAAGTTGGTGAATCGTCTTCATCTCAATCAGAGGAAAGTAACCCAATTCAGTCAAAAGGTAGTAGTAGTAAAACTACACCTACTAGATAAGAAGATTTTTAGTGTTAAATAACTTCGAAGAGATATGCCTAATACATATTCACTTATTAATGCTTTATATTGTAGATCTTTCATGTGGAACTACTTTAAAAAAAAGGCAGTAAAGCCAAATGTGATTTGTGTGAAATGGAATTAGTATATCAAGATGGAACTATATCGAATCTTAAAAAATATCTTAAAATACATAAAAGTAGAGTTCCTGAATTAAACAAATCAAAAGTAAAAAAAGGTGGCATTACCATTATTGAAATATTGAACAATAAAGCAAGTGTAAGTTAAAAATTATATAATAGTTAGAAGAAAAAATTAAATTATTTAAAGCGTAATTGTATTTATTAGGTTAATAATTCCTGTGCACCTTTTAATAAAAATAAATTTAATGAGCTTATTAAAGAATGGATCATTAAATGTAATCGATCTTTTCTAATTACCGAAGACAAAGAACTTGAATTGATTTTTAAGTTTTTAGATTCACGTGCAACAGGTATGATATTTGCTGCTAATATAAAACTTGAAAATAAAAATACAAAGATACTTAAAGTTGCTTTTTTTTTATAGCACTTTCGGCTGATCTAATAAAAAGATATGTAATGGACGATTTTGAAGTAGAACGTACAAAGCTTCGTTATAAATTGCAAAAAATTCCTGGGGTATATCAGTAACCACCGATATATGGACAACTGATACCTATGACAAGTTATTTATTGCAGTGACCATTCACTACCTAAATTCATCGTGGAAGCTTAGAAGTATTTTGTTAGATTTCATTAGTATGAAGGGGTCACATACAGGTGTTGTGATTTCGAATGCAATAGAAACGTGCCTTCAAGAAATAAGAATTACCTCAAAATTGGTTGCAATTACACGTAATAATACATCGTCAAATCATAGATTTTTGCAAGAGTTTGCTTCTTCTTTATCACGAATTGGCATCCAATTCGATAGTACATAGCAATCGATACGATGTTTTGGGCATATTCTAAACCTTGCGGTGCAAAGCATGTTGGATATTGTGGGAAACGAGTTAGAAAGGGTTAGCATTATGAGTTAGAGTTTTTTTTTTTGATATTAATTTTTGATTTTATTTATTTTATCTTATTTTATTTTTTTTTTTAGTTGCATTCATTAATTAAAAATGTTAGAGAATCACTAAAACGTCGCAAGAGGTTTAAAAAGGCATGTCAAATTCACAATTTAAGTCAATTGAAGCTGATTCTTGATGTAAGCACGAGGTGGAATTCTACTTTCGATATGTGTAATCGGGCTGTAAAGTTGCAAGAAGTATTAGATAGTGTCGCTCTAGCTGAAACAGATTCACAACAGTATGCTCTTAGCGAGGACGAATGGAATAAAATAAAACTTATAACTGAAGTTTTAAACCCATTTAAGGATGGTTAGTAAATCGTTTTGTAATATAATTTGCAGTATACTGTATTATACTAAATATGCATTTTTCTTTAGCAACAACTATAATGTCATCATCTGAATATCTGACTTTATCAAAGATTGTTCCTCTTTATCATACGTTGTATGAGATACTTGATGAAACTCAAAAAAGAAATAATGCACCACAATGGCTCATAGAAGGATGTCAAGCTGCAATTACTAAACTCTTAGAATATTGTCAAAAGACAAACGTATGGCATATTTCAGCAATAGTATTAGATCCACAGCTTAAATTCCAGTATTTTGAAGAACTTGGATAGTCGCCACAACTAATTAGTCAGACAAAAAATATGTTAGTTTACGATTTGTAGTATAAATATATAATCGATATAATGTACTGTATTGATTTATATATATGTTCTATTTAATAGTATTAAAAATAAATATGATCAATATGCACCCATTTCCAATCAAGATGCAATTTTTGAACTATCTACAATGACTATACTATCGCGAATTTACAAACGATCCCGTGTTGAATATCAAAGTGAACTTGAAATATACTTATGTGCACTACTTGTAGACCCATGTACAGATATTTTAGAATGGTGACAAATAAACGAAGCTAATTACCCAAACCTTTCAAGATTTGCTAGAGACTACCTTCCAATACCTGCCAAGAGTGTTCCTAGCAAACAAGTTTTTAGTGTTAGTGGCAATATGATTACTAAAAAGCGTGGTCAGTTGAGTGACAAGATAGTATGAATGGCGATGTGTTTACAATCATGGTGGAGAGAACTGGGTGAACTGTATATATATAGTGTTATAGAATAGGTTTTAAATTTGGTAGAAATTAGTTTGAAAATTAGAACTTAATAAGGAAATTTTGTAATAACTGTATTTAGTAATAGTGATATGCGAAATTGATGTGCAATGACACTCAATGATGCTTAGCGACGCTTAACGACGCTTAGCAACGCTTAATGACGCTTAGCGACGCTTAACGACGCTTAGTGACGCTTAATGACGCTTAGTGACGCTTAACAACGCTTAGCGACGCTTAGCTCAATAGATATATAAACCCACCTTATTTCCCTTAGATTTAGACAGATCCAGACATTGTATTTTATCTTTACCTTTATTTTTATTATTCTCTTCTCTTATTATTAATAAACTCTTGGGATTTCTAAGGAACAGACACCTTGGAATAGCCCTCTTGTTAAATTAATAAACTGTGTATTATCTCTTGTTGTTTTATACCGAACTGCCTCAGAGAAGTGTGTAGTTTCTTACAGACATAAAAGAAACTATACTTCCCTCTTGCACACCGCTTCACGCCCAAAGTAAGGGATCTCAGGAGCCGTGTGATTGTTACTCTATCGGAATTAAAGAAGGCTTCCGGTACTGTAACAATAGCTTGATATTATTATTTTATTAAAATAGTATGTATAATTATTTTACTAAAGTCATGTTAAATCATTTTTGAGCTGACCACTTGATGATTTAAATAAATCATTAGAAAATGAACCGAATAATGTATTGCAGTAAAAAGTCATAGAAGCGTTTAATGGGCAGATATGAAAAATCTCATATTTGCAATTAACCAGAAAATGCTCTGGAGATAATTATCATATAATAGGCAGAAATAATGTGTTACTTGCAGATTCAAACAAATTAAAGCAGCTTATTTCTGTTTTTTGAAATTGGAAAATAAAATCAATACATCCAGAGATCGAATTAGCTTTTAACAATTTTATTTGAATTATAAAATTTATGCTTAAATTTTTTTGCATGATTTGAAAACAAATATATATTAATAATACTGGCAAATTTTTAAAAATTCATGTTGAATAGTATAATTTGAATACTACTCACCTATCTCCCCAAGCAGTTAAATGAACGAGATATTTCTCGTTCAATTTCGTTTTATCTTGATCAAATTCGTGCCTTGATCAATTCGTACATATGCACTATCAAATTCGTATACATGCACAATCGGAAACAAAGTAGTTATATGTGTGTATTTTAAAAAAAATATATTATCCATTTAGTAGTACCTAGGGGATAGTAAAATATACGGGGGTACAACTCAAGGTTACACAATATGATTAATCGTCACCATAATTGTCACTATAATTGAATAGTTATACAAGATACGATGACTATGTAAAAAAAGATAATCTCTCATAAAGAACGACGTACACTTCGTATATAGCAGCCGATTCTAGAAGTTAAGGTCATATACGTTAACTTCACATAGCGGAAGTATTTTTACTTGAATTTAACCACTATTCGCTTACATACTTTTATTTGGTTAATTTTTATAAGTTATTGCAATTTAACTAGTAGTTCACTTCGTTGTATGAATATTTTCAACCTTTAAATATTATTTTTAATATAAAAACTACTATTTTTATTTAAAAAAAACAATATTTATTAATATTTCATATGTAAAAATATAGTTGTTACTATAACTTTAAGAGTTTTGAAATAGTTGATTCTATTTTTTGAAAGATAAAGAAGCTAAAAGTGAATAAAAATTATGTGTACGAACACTTGAAGATCTTGTTAGTAACGAATTTAATTCTTATCACGTTTATGGGGTGGGGTATGCTTTTAAAAATTTATTCAAAGTGGGGGCTTTGAAATTAATACATATTATTACTTAGTAAATTATATATGATGACAGTTTTTACGATGATCACTATACTAAAATTATATTGTGTAACTTTGAGTTGTCCCCCCGTATATTTTACTATCCCCTAGGTAGTACATAATTTTTTTGTCAGATCGGATCCGGACCTGGATCTTTCTTATCCAAATCTGAATCCAGACTTGGATCCGATCCGGTTTTCAGATCGGATTCGGATCTTCAAAAAGATCCGTCTGATCTGATCCGTGCAGAACACTAATCTGGGTCATATTTTTGACAAACCGTTTTAAATATATAAACAGGTCATCCGTCAATAAATAGGTTATCCATCAATAAACGAGTCACCCATTAATAAACGAATTACCTGTCAATAAGTCATAGGAGGACATGCTTCTTTATATGAAATTTTTTTAAAATTTGCATTGTTGACTTGACTTCGCTAATCAGTTATCTGAGTCATTTAAACATAACTGGGTGATCTGTTTTATTCGAATAGCTGGATCACCTGATTACAACTAGGTGACCCGTTTTAATCAGGTAACTGGGTTTAGTTTCGGGTACCCAGTTAGAAAAGATAATTGACTCAACAGGTCATGAATAGGGATTTTTAAACCGGTTTGGAACCCTAATAATAATAATAAATAAAAAAATATAAAATTTTATATTATATTGAGAAACCTTGTGAAAATATGCATAAATATGTAAAAATCTGTAAAACATTTAAAAATAAGTATACAGTATAATAGTATTGTTATTTGTGATTTTTAATCTGATATCTATTGATTATTATCGATTATTATTAATTACTATTTTAATTCGTAATCCGTGAGTAAGGGAAAGGATTTGATTAGTGATCGGTGGGGTGCATATTATAATCAAAACAATTAATACCCATAATCTGGAGCCATTTTTTAATTTTCTCGATTTCTGCAAAGCTAACGTCTTTTGTGTTTCTATAAAAATATAAAGCCGATTTTTCTCTTCCTAAAAGTGGTGAATTTATCAAAATTGACTCAATGGGCCGTGAGATATTATCATTTTATCTTCACGATCATATGAAATTTCTTTACAGATCTGCAAAGAAATTTCATATGATCGTGAAGATAAAATGATAATATCTCACGGCCCATTGGGTCAATTTTGATGAATTCACCACTTTTAGAAGGAGAAAAATCGGCTTATAATTTTCATAGAAACACAAAAGATGTTAGCTTTGCAGAAATCGAGAAAATTAAAAAATGGCTCCAGATTATGGGTATTAATTGTTTTGATTATAATATGCACCCTGCTGATCACTAATCAAATCCTTTCCCTTACTCACGGATTACAAATTAATCGATAGTCCTCATCAGGCAGATTTAAATTGATTACTATCCAATAATGATAAAAATTGATAGTAATCTCTGTGCAAATTTTGGTGATATACTTTTGCACTTTATCGTATCTAATTTTATTACTATATACAAAAAACTAGCCCTATACTTATTTTTGCTCACTCTGCAGTTAGCTATTATCTTCACTTCTTTGTTTTCTATTATTTTGCTTTGGCTATTTCTTTTGTTTAGGCTATCCCTTAAACCATCCAGATAAGCAGACAAATTTGCTTGCTTAAATTTTATAAATTCATATCTGATCTATTTTTTTAAAAAATAAAAATATTTTATAATTTTTTTTTTAAATAAAAACTATGATTATATACTATTTAAAACTTCATTTTATTTGCTTAATATTTATAAAAAATTTGAGATTGCATACAAAAGAAAATTTTATAATTTTTTAAAAAATTTTAATTTTAAAAATTTTTTCCTTTTTCTTTAGTTTTACTTAATAAAAATTTAAGATTTAACCCCTATTACCTTAATCCAAAGTTGTAGACAATTTAAAATTACACTACTTTTATTATTTAACTTTTATAGTTTATTAAGCAAAATTTAGACTTTACTTAGTAGTAACTATAAAATTTCTCTTCGGGAACATATAAAATTTTAAGAAACTTTTTAAATTTTAATAGTAAAATTAAAAAATGAATTTTGTTAAAAATGTAATATCTTGATCAAAATTAAAGATAGAATAATAAAATTTAAATATGTTATTTATAAAAGGAATATCTTTAATTTTATTCAATAAATAGGGGGGTCAAGCTTAAAAAATTTTAAGAAAACTTAAAAAAACTTTCAAAAAACAAAATAAGCAGGCAAATTTGCCTGCTAGACAGTTTAAGGGATAACCTTTGTTTTACTCTCTTTTTTTAAAATATTTTTTAAAAGAAATTAACTAATGTTCACCACAGGTGATTATCACCTGTAATAAATAAATAAATAATAACAAACAATTTTTATTAAGTAAAAGTTAAATTTTTTTAATATTAGGGTAAGGGTAAGAACTGGGATGGGGCAGAGGGGCATAGTTTATACCAAANGAACTGGGATGGGGCAGAGGGGCATAGTTTATACCAAAATTTTACAAAAAATTTTTTTTTTGCATAAAAAAAAGTAGTTTTATAGGCAAGTTTTTAGGCTAGAAGCAATTTTAGCAATTTTTTAAAAATTTCTTTGTTTTTGTTATACAAAGATTGATTTACATATTACACCTGATCCTGAATTTTAATTGGCAAATTGACTATAGGTGATAATCACCTGTGGTGTAAATTAGAAATATTCTTTTTAAAAATAGTAAAGAAGTGAAAAAAATAAAAAAATTTCTCAGAAGCATTGGTGTTCTTGCAAATTGCTGAAGAAATCTAGTATTCTTGCAAAGTGCCAAAGAAGTTAAAGCTAGTGTTTTTGTAAAGTAATAGAAAAGTCACAAAGTATCGAAGAAGTTAGGAAAAAATAAAATAAATAAAAATTATTAAAAAAATAAATAAAAAAAAAACAAAAAAAAACAAAAAATATAAATAAACTAATAAAAAAAAATAAATAAAGCCCCAATTCTTTATTTCTCTGAAGTAAGAGTTTGTATTCTTGCAAATTCAGAAATTGTAAAAGCTGAATTAATGTTCTTGCAAAATGCCAAAAAAGTCATAAGGTACTGAAAAAGTCTGGGTTGGTTTTCTTGCAAAGTGCTAGGAAGTAAGGGTTCTTTTCTTGCAAAGTGCCAAAATGAAATAAATTAATAAAACAAATTTAAAAAAAAACAAAAAACAAAACCAAATTACATCAAAACAAAAAAATAAATAAAGTCCTAACTAAACCTTTATTTCTTTAAAGAAGCATTCTTGAAAATTTAGAAATTGCAAGAAAAATCAGTTGCATGTTTTTGCAAAGTGTTAGAAGTTTGGGTTGGCTTGCACAAGGTTTCGAAATGTTGTTTGTTTTTTTGCAAAAGTGTTCTTATAAAGTGCTGAAATAAAATAAAATAAAATTAAAAAATAAAAAAAATTAAAAAAAAAACAAAATGAAAACAAAAAAATGAAATGAAAACAAAAAATAAACTGAAAACAAAAAAAGCAAAAAAAAAAAACAAAATAGAAGATCTAATTATAAACAAAAGATCTAATCTGATCTTGTAGTACATATAATTTAAACATCATCGAACTATTAATTCAATACATAATCCAGGTTACAGATCTACTAATCTAGTTTGGTTTTAGTTCTAAAATATTTTGAAAGGTGTTCAAAATATTTTGAAATCATTTTCGAAATATTTCGAAATTACTTTTGAAATATTTCAAAAATTTGATATTTCAAAATATTTTGAAATATATTACAAAATATTTTGCTTATATTACAGTTCATAAGATTTTACGTAAGATTACACTATTATAAATTTGCTGATATTGTTATCCTGGTCATGTTTATGAATAACTAAAAAAAGTTTTTATTATATCTATTTATCTAATTTATACTATGTTTACCAAAACAATCAATTTTAATATAAATATATTACCCTTTTTTTCATTACTTTTCCTTTTTGTTAATTTTCTTTTTTATTACTTTCTTCTTTTATTACTTTTCTATTTTATTATCTATACTTTTTATTTTTGCTACTTGCTACTTTTTTTATAAATGTTTTATTTGCTTAAAAATGAAATCAATAAATAATTACTCAAAATTAAAATCAAAATAAAGGTCAATATTAAAAAAAAAACAATAACTGTTAAAAAAAAAACAATATAAATAAATAAATAATCACTCAAGGTTAAAATCAAGATCAAAGGTCAAGATCAAAAAAAAAACAATCACAGTTGAAAAACAAAATAAATAAATAATTACTCAAAGATCAAAATCAAAAAAAAAAACAATTATAGTCAAGGTCAAGATCAAAAAAAAAAAAAAAAACTATTTTTATATAGAAGTTAATTAAATTTATAGTGAGTTAAAGTATTTGATCTCACATTAATTATAATATAACACTGGTATTGTTCCTAGAGTTTAGATTACTTATAGTGTGTAGTTAGTTAGTTACCTTAGCCAGGTTGACAGGGTTCTAAATAAGGCACTGGCCATTCAAATACTTACAATCAATTTTTTTTTTATTATATAGAGATTGATTACTTAATAATTAAATGGTAATGATATCAAGTGAACAGAAGCAACAAGACTTTTTTATAGAATAAAAGCATTACAATATTATACATATGCATTATAATTTTTCAAATAAAAATGCTTAAAACAAGCTTGTAATATATATAAGATATAATACATAAAAATAGTAATATATAGCATCCGATAATAAATAAATAAAATGTTAGTAAAGTAGTGCAAAAAAATATAGTTTAGAATAAAAAATTTGAATAAATAATAAACTCTCTAAACTTTATTATTTAAATTTTGATTTCTTTTTTTTTGACATAACAATAATAATTAAGTATTTTATAAAATTTCAAACACATATAAAAGTTTTATATACAGTATGGAATTACGAATTTCAAATAAAAAAAAATTCCAAATGGGCATTCTAGTACACATGTTTCAAGAAATGAAATCTTTTTTAATATTTAAAATGGAATTAACAATGTGTTTAAATAAGAGCATTCGGAACTTGATCGAAAATGAAATAAAGTTTCTAAATCACTTCAATTAGATATATTACCTAATTTAACTGAAATAGTTTACTTGAAGTATAATGTTAATTTTAAAACTTCCCTTTATACAGTATGATTTGATTTTGTATTCCGCTAATGAAGCCATTCCTTTATTACTTTTAGTCTTGCTCCAAATGAACGAATTACTTGCGATTTTTTAATATACACTATTCAGCTAGAGTTCTGTATTTTTTTTTGCTGAGCAAACAGAATTGCGCCAAAAACAAAATTCTGTACAAATTCTAATTTTTAAAAATGATCTATTGAAACTATAATTTTAAAGTAACCTCGCACTTGGAACTTCGAGTACTCATAACTAGATCTCGTAATACAGTAATAAGAAATGGTAATTATCTGGATGGATAATCGAATATTCAAAGAATCTAGCATAGTTCTTTAAACATGCTCACTAGATTCACTTAGCTAGAATAATTATTATGTTTAAATCATGAAATTATCTAAAAATTTATGATCAAATTACAGTTACATAAATCAATTTGCGGTAGGTTTACAACTCTATACAAAATGAATTAAATGGGGTGTTTGACACTTTTCTGACAATTTTGAAATTTTTGATTCAAATTGTATTAGTTCTTGTTACAGTATCATATTCATAATTATCTATTCTAAAGCACTCGCTACTATACCTTCTCATACTTATTTTCTATAATTTCTGACTACTTAACTTTGAATACTATTATTTTTCACCCATTTGTACGGTACTACTTTCCTCATTTTAATGATTACAGTATTAATAAACTCTTATTTTTACTGTTCATTCTTTAAACACGATAATTATACATTTTTAATACTCTGTAATCCGAACAAAACTAGAGATGTTAAACAGTTCCAGTTTCTTGGTTTTCGAACAAGTTAAAATCAACTTGTTTAAAGCTGACTCCACTTTGACTACTTCGACTTCACTAACATTACATGAAATTTAAGAGATATATGAAAATTTATACATATATATAACATTATGCATTAAATCAATAATACTTAATCAATGTTTGATTTTATACAACAAGTCATGTGCCTGCTAATGTCACTGGGAGTTGAGTCGCTTTAATGCGGCTCTAAAATATTTAATGTGTTTACGAGTTTTTTTCTATTTAATGCAATAATGAGACTATATCTTTTTTTTTTTTTTTACATCCTATAATGACCAATAGTAGCAAACAATCTATATAGTATAGTATTTTAGGCAACCGTATATTTATTGAATAATTTGAAATAATTATTTTTAGTTACACTGAAAATTGAATTATGATTATTTATTACTATAATTAAAGCTAGAAGTATCATAATATATTTCGCATATTGTATTTTTGTATCAATTTATTAGGTTCAATTTCATTTTATTATAATTTTAAATTAGCTTTATATGTACGTGTATTAACGTTATTATAACCAATAATCAATCGTACAGAATAAGATGAGTGACAAAAAGTGCCAGATTAAATTATTACAAAAAAAAAGATGGGTGGTTTTATCAGATTCGAATTATGCATAAAGTAGTGCCCGGATTTAATCTGAATAGCCTTAACTTAATAAAGAGTAGGATAAAACACCGCTAATATTAACTCTCAAAATAATTTATACCATAATAAAGTTATTATTAATGTTAACCTATTAACAAAACTATAAATCTTTATTACAACTAATTCTCAAACCATATCAAATACTACATTATATTTTTTACAATATAATTATATAAAACCGTGGGTACTTGGAAAACTGTACAAAACGACTAGTTTAATTCATCATTTCACGTGTATTATGATTTGTACTCAATTACGGAATAGTTTTTCGAAGTTTTTTATTTATCGTTATTTATCTTAAGGACGGATTATTAGTGGAATGTACTATAAATGGAAAAGTCGGTGTAATGAAGTATCAGAGTAGATGTAGTATGGGATTTCTGATTTAATTAGCAATTTATGTAAGAACAGGACAAAAGTCGGGGATAAGTATTTATATAGTTTTAATAGTAATATGGAATCCAATTTCCCAAAATTATATAGTAAAAAGACAGGTTTTTTTAAAATTCAAAATTTCAGCTCTTAGTAAAGTACCTTTTATTTTTAGAAAATTTTACTGGACTTTTAATAAAAAGAAAGACAAATACCATATTTTTATGCCTATATAATTTAATTTTATATTATATTTAAACTATTAATACTTTATATTGTAGGCAAACTGGATTCCAACATTCGAAATGTTATAGTAAATTTGCTTATTTTTATTATATAAAATTTTATAAATTGTCCTGTTCTTACGTGAATTGCTAATTAAGTATTTTTTTTTTAGCCACGACAAAATCGAATCAATTTATTTGATAAATATCTTCTAACTAATTCGGTTATTGCATAGTATGCAGATTGAGGTCTTTGCCCTTTTTTTAATCATCATTCATTTCGCTTCAACTAATTCGAGTTAATTTTTTACATAAAAAAAGCAATCAATTGTACCACAAAGCGCTAACGATTTCTTCTAAGCGCTAAAACTAAACCTAACGATTAGCGGATGTAAGTCCAGTCAATAGCTTTATACTATCGAAACAATTACAGAATTAGAACACCTTTAATTACGTATGTGCGTAATACTTTATAGATATCGATATCACATATTGAGGTTTATGTGGCGAAGTATTAAAAAATTTACTAATTCGGAAATGTACTGTACGTATTAGGTATAAAACTGACTGATATAGATAACGATTAACGGATCCAATTTTTGATTTATTGATGCAATCGATCTTTTAAACATAACGATTTCCGGTATGGCCGAGTGAAACTTATAAAATATTATCGAAGCAATTACAGATTTAAAACACTGATTATAGTCTACCTTAATTACTTTTTCTGTTCGTAATTCATCATATTGAAGATTTAAATAATGCATGTGGCGAAGCATTAAAAATTTTTCACTTATATCCTAACACTATCCTAACTCGGAATTAAGTATAGATAACGATTAACGGATGTATGATCCAAATTATTTGTGAGTATATCAGGACGGCCCCCCTAAAGTTCGGGTCGATGATCGCATTGCAAAGATTCTTTTATCGTTTATGCTGTAAAAAGTTTTAATCAACTCTGAACATGTCTGCGCAAATTTTAAATTTTTTTAATAATATATGACGTTGATCATCAACCCGAACTTTTGGGAGACCGCCCTGATATACTCTGCATACTGTCAAACGCGCAATCGAACTTTTAACATAACGACTTATGACCAAGTGAAAACCTATAAAATATTATCGAAAGAATTAGACTTTGATTACGTCTGTGCGTAATTCATATCGATATCGATATCACAATTTTCTACATATTTAAATAATGCATGTGGCGAAGTATTAAAAAATTTTCACACAATTGTCTAATTCAGAATTGTTCTTTGTACGTATTAGGTATAGAATTGATATAAATAACGATTAACGGATGTATGACCAAATTTATTTGTAAGTACAGTCAATAACTTTGTTTATTGATTTATTGTCTATTTTAATTACGTTTGTGCGTAATTCATATCGATATCGATATCACAATTTTCTACATATTGAGATTAAATAATGCATGTGGCGAAGTATTAAAAAATTTTCACACAATCGTCTTCGATAAACTTATTATTAGAACTGGTAGAGATAACGATTATTTGTAATGCACAAGTCAATGCATATTGTTTTACATTGTATAAAAAAAATAATGAATGAATTACTGAATAGAGCAAATAGCTTGTTTATTTTGATGCGTGCATAAAATGTCAACTCTAATTACGTCGGTATGTAATGTTTGATATCACAATTTTTCTGCTTAAATAATACATGTGGCGAAGTATTAAAAATTTTCACATGATGCGTCTTCTATTATAATTAAACGAATATAATAAAATATCTGATATCGATCAACTTACTAATTCGGAATTATTTTTTTGTATTACTGTATTAGATATTAATAACGATTAACCCAGTTTATTTGTAATGCGCAGTCAAACAATCGATTTTATCATAAACCTGTAAATACTATCGAAACACAATTACAGAATTAGAACACTGACTCAACTTCTGAAATCGGATAAGTTCGAACCAAACAATTAACATGCAATTCGAATCTTGTTTATCTTATTTATAAATTTGCCCTTGTCGCGTGATCCGGATCTAAGAATTAATCCAGGTCATTAGTTGGTCTGTCGAAAGTAACTCATACAGGAGGGGGCGTTAATTTTTGATTATCAAGAAAGATATTCAGACAATGGACGGTGGCACAATAAATTGCTGCCGTTTCCTATATGCTTTACACGAAAAATTGATGGAAGCGATAATCTATTGCGTAGTGTTAAAGCCAAATTTTCCACGAATTTTCTGCGCCACATGACTTGCAACATAACCAAGACCCGATCCGCTGCGTCAAGAAATCGTGAAGAAACCCGTCCCAAGATCGTTAAGATCTCATGAAGAAGCCTGCCCATATGAAAAAACGATAGAAGCCCCAATAAATGGACTTCTACAAAAGGAATTTTTATTGCTGTGTGCAGTTGCTACGTAATATCTGATATGAGAAACAATCGAAATCGATTGTAAACGATTGAAATGGCGTGATATTTTAGTGAATTCCTATCAAAAATGGGAATTGACGTATGAATTATTCAAATATATGATGTCAGATATAAATCATACAAGAAAAAAAA
>QKWP01001739.1:90735-103921 GCA_003550325.1 Gigaspora rosea | reverse complement strand
AAAAAAAAAAAAAAAAAAAAAAAAAAAAAAACCATATCTTTGAAACTGATTGAGATATTGATTTATTGACAAGACTTTTCAATTACCCAACGTAGTCGGCCAATCATTTTTCGACGATATCTCGCCATCTACTAAGCTAATTTGGATAATCTAACACCGTTAGATGCATCTCGACGAGCTCTACAACTTTCAATTAGTGGACATATATCATTAACTTAGTAAGAAAAAAACTTTTAAATGGAAGCACGCCACATTTCGCCTATAGTGATTTTCATATGTAATCTGTCATGGAATTTTATATAGTCAGCCAATCATTTTTTGATGATATCTTGCCATCCACTGGGCTGATTTGGATGATCTAACTACCGTTAGATGCGTCTCGACGAGCTCTACAACTTTCAATTAGTGGACATGTATCGTTAACTTAGTAAGAAAAAAATTTTATATGGAAGAACGCCATATTTCACCACTCTCAAAAAATTTTTTAAAATTGACCAATCAGAATCGTTTTACGTGGGGGAGGGGTACCCTCATAGGAATTTGACAGGGTGTAGATAAGATTTTCTGGGTCACGTGGACGCTGACTCTCCGACCCTGATCCGAATGATCGTTACATTACTGCTATATTAGTGATAATCGTACACGTGTACCCAGATAATCTTTTTTTTATTTTTATTTATTTTTTTTATTTTTTTTAGGTTAATGATTTAATGATTTACTTTCGCTGTAGTTGGAGTCGTCGTTAATGGAGTCGTCGTTAATGGAGTCGTCGTTAATGGAGTCGTCGTTAATGGAGTCGTCGTTAATGGAATCGTCGTTAGTAGAGTCGTCGTTAGTGAAGTCGTCGTTAATGGAGTCGTCATTAATGGAGTCATCGCCATCAATAGAGCTATCGTTAATGGAGCCGTCGTCAAAGAAGTCGTCGTTAATGGAGTCGTCATGGTGCCGTGACGTCATTATAGGTGAGTTGCCTTTGCTAGTGTTTTTTTTGTTGTCGCATCTCTACTTTCCACCTTTTCTTTCTATAATCGTTGGTTTCCGTCCGTTTTGGTACCGCTATTATGGAAGGTGACGCGTATTTGTATTGCCTTTGGTGTAGATTTCGTCGCTTGATTTTCTTCTGGTGTCGCTAGTGTTTTTTATTTGTTACATATTTAACTTTTTACTTCTTTCTGTAGTCGTCTTTCGTGTGTCGTTATAAATGGGTGCTGCCGGCCATTTCGTCGTTATTGGAGGTATCGTCTTGTAGGGTTAGAGCGAATTGGTTGTTAGGATTAGTTGGTAGGGTTTGGGTAAGTTGGCTAGTAGGTTAGGGTAAGTTAGTTGGTATGTTAGGATTAGTTAGTTGGTATGTTAGGATAAGTTAATTGGTATATTAGGGTAAGTTAGTTGGTTAGGCCGTCCTCTCATATTTGTTTATTTTAGTCTGCGATGAAACGATTCACTGGTGTGGGTAAGTTTTGCTGTTTGTGTGCTGAGTCTTCGATCGTTCACTTTCGTTGTCTCTGTTTCGTGGGTCTTGTCGTTAGTGGAGCTGTGTTGGGTCTTTTGTGATAATGGTCGTCCCATTTTTGTTTTTCCTAAAAATAAAAAAAATAATTTAAATAATTAATTAAATAAATAAATTAAATTAAATTATAACGAATTAAATAAATAATTAAAACGATAAAAAAAAAAATAAGATGAATATAAAAATTAAATAAATAAATAAATAAATTAAACGATTAAAGAAAAATTAAAATATTAAAAAAAAAAACGATTATAAAAAAAATAAGTAAAAATAAAAAATAAATAATAATTTAAATATACGAATTAAAAAAAAGAAAAAATTTAAATTAAAAAATAAAAAACGAAAAAATTTAAAAAACTTAAAAAAATTAAAATAAAAAAAAAATTAAAATAATTAAAAAAAAATTAAAATAATTAAAAAAAAAAGAAAAATAAAAAAAATAAAAAATTTTAAATTAAAAAAAAATAAAAAATTTTAATAAAAAAAAAAATAAAAAAAATAACCGATTTTAATTAATGCACCAAGATCGATTTAAGTATTAGTTTTTGGCGCGTGTCGGGATTCTTTGTTGGGCAGATTCGGAATAGTTAACCCAGATTGGCTATTGTTTTCCTCTCCATGAGTTTGTATTACCGCGCAAATAAGCGATCACATGATCATGTGATCCTGACCTGGATTGGAGGCCAGATTGTCACGTGACCCAGAAAATCTCACCTACATCCTGGTGCGGTCCTTACCAACAAGTTCATTTTACTGATAGTTTGTTTTACCGAAATTTATTTCACCAACAAATTTTTTTTAAAAAACATACTAATTTTAGTCCTAATTCTATCTAATTCTACTCTGATCCTAATGACAATGACCAGAATTACTTTGTTAGTGAATGGGCTTCCATGAAATAAACTGTCAGTAAAATAAACTTGTCAGTAAATAATTATCAGTAAAATGTTATGTCGATAAGTGATTGTTGATGCTACTCCATGTACCCCAGGTATTTTTATTTTTTAATTTAGTATCTGTGGTATCTCTATACGGGACACACATATTAAGACAATATGTTTTACTATATTTACCTAGGATGATATATATAGTATGTATTATACCTATATACTCAAGTATAAATCACCAACTAGTACTTCAAACTGGCTATAGTATGTATTATACCTATATACTCAAGTTAAATCACCAACTAGTACTTCAAACTGGCAAGAAGTACATTACATGAGACTTATATGAGGGTACATGTATCCAGATTTTACATTAAGTAAAAAAGAGGACTAAGCTACCATATATATCTGAAAATAAGCTACTACTTAAAATAAGCTATTTTCTGATTTCTTTTAAAAATCTTAAAAAATTCATTAGCAGTTGCTATAATCCCGAAATATATATAGATAGATAAGGTAACTTTTAAAATTTTTACTAATTGCTATATGCAAGACTTTTTTATAAGATTAGTACGCAAAATTTGTACTTTATAATAAAAAAAATTAACAAAAATATGCAAAATAACTTCTAACCTAGTAATTCTAGTCGAAATTAAAAAAATCAGCTAAGCTGATTTTTTGACCTAGTCGGTCAATTTTTTTAAAATTAGCTAGCTGATTTTATAAGTTCTCAACTTTGCAAGCATTATAAAAGAATTGATTAAAAGTAAGCTAACAGTACTTTAACAGTGGCAGGACCCGGACATCTTTTATATAGGTCATAACTGGATTTTGGCCAATTTTGGCCCAATTTGCTGAAAATAACAAAATATATTTGTTTATATAACTTTTGGTCTAGTAATCAGAATTGAATGACCTTTTTTTGGTTAGATGCGTCTCACTGAGAGCTTTATTTTAAAAAAAATTGTTAAAATTGGGTCACTGAATGCCAAGATAATTGGCAAAAACTGTTTTTTGCTTTTCAAATTTTAGAGGTTTTTGCTGGAAAAAAACAAGTATAATCTCTATACTAGATGTCCAGGGTCCTACAGTGGCTTAGTGATTTTACATAAGATTTATTAAAAAAAAGCCAACAGCACTTTAATAGTACTTCGACAGCACTTCAACAATGGTAAACTTTAATTTATTTAAAATTTTTTTGACTAAGCCAACTAAGCTAATAAAATTTCATTGACTTGGCCAGTCAAAAAATTTTGATCAACTAGAATCACTATTCTAACCTTCATTGGAAAAGTTTTTATAGTACAGATCCGTGCAGATTTTTAAGGCGGTCATCAAAGAAAAAAAATTCTGCAAAATTGTATACTTTTAAAAATTTTTGCAGATGTCTGCAAATTTTAATATATTATATCGTGCAAGTAAAAAAAAACCAAAAGTGAATAAAAATAAAATACTAATATACTCGGCAAAATATTAAATGCTACTAGTAGCTAAATTTTCATATATAAAAGAATATATTTGATATTCATATATATTTTAATAAATAATGTAATACATAATAATAATAAAATAAAAAAAATAAATAAATAAAAAGTGAATCAAAAATGCTAGCTAAATTTTTATATTTTAAAAGAATACATTCAAATATTTATAATAATTTTTGATTCCTCACATATATTGGTTTTTTGGCAATAGTAGGAATCTGGAGAGTGCTTTGTCTAACCCATAATGAAGTAATAGCTCTAATACTAAAGCACAACAAAACAGCCCCAACGCCAAAAGAAACAAAATACTATAACAAAATAGTGGCTCTAGCACTAAAAGAATCAAAATATCACAACAAAATAGTTCTAATACCAAAAAAAAAATCAAAATATTCATAACAACAAAATAATAAAAAGCCAACAAAATATTCACAATGAAATCACAGTTCCAGCAATATCAACCTGCAAGTAAAAGCTCTAGCCAAAGAAAAAAAAAAGTGTTAGATAGTTAAAAATAAAAAAAAAATAACCAAGTTTATATTCTCTAAAAGATTGTTTAATTAACGAAAAGGCCCCAAGTAGTAATGAAACTCTAACAATGCCAATAATAAGGGGGCATCCATAAATAATGTTATGTACCCCCTCATAGTAGCACTGGACCCCCCTCTACTATATAAAAAATTTTTTCAAAATCCATATGTTTATATATAAAATTTTACAAAAACTTGAATATATTATGATCCTCTCCTCGAGACGATTCGAATGGTACCAAAGTCATCCAATTTGGACCACTGGATCAAGTTTTAAACAAATTTTAATAAAAAAATTGCGTTATATTGGGGGACCCCCTATATATAGTGAAAAATCGTTATATTTTGGGTGACCCCCCTCAAACATAACGTTATTTATGGATGCCCCCTAACACCAAAAAGAATAAATCCACTACTTCAAGAACAATATCAACTTAATGACGAATCTAATTAACTCAAAGAATAAAAAAAAATATTTAGTTAAAATGTATAATAAAAAAAAAAAGCTACAAATACATAACCTAACGTGTCCAATTAGTTCCAAACTCAGTACTAATATCAATTTTAACAAAGCAACTTGTAAAAAAAAACATATTAGTTGTAAAGAATAAATAAGTAAAAAAAAGTAAAAGCTAGAAGTTTATACCACAATATATTCTGGCAAACCACTAGTAATAATGCCAAAGCACTACGAAAAAAAATGGCATTCTAAAAAAAAATCGATGTAAAAAAATTAAATATATAAATAAAAAAAATAATAATAAATATAATAAAGAAATATATTATTATATTAAATAAAAAAAATAATGGCTAATGTACTGGAGAGCTCTGGTGATACAAGTAGGATTGGCAGGCGAAGCTTGGACCAGAGGGTTTAAATAGGCAATCCTTTAGTTGAATTGCAGATATGGCAGCTAGTGTAGAATTTAGTGTTCTGCAAATCTGATCCGAGAAGCCAGATACAATCCGGATCCATGATTTATAAGTACTACTGAATCCAAATATATTGGGATCTGATTTGGTAGATCTATTTGGATTCATTTTAATAATAGGCTGAATTCTGATTGGCTTATATTACTAAAAAAACATTCTTTTAACTTCTAAGGTATCTAATTTTTGTTTTATTTCTAAACCATTAAATAAACTTTGAATACCTTTTAAAGTTTTTTACGCCTTCTAAGTTTTCTAAACTTTCTAAATTTTCTAAACTTTCTAAGCTTCTAATCCCTAACGATTATAAAAGAAAGGGACGTTATGATAATAAATTTTAGATTTAAAGAACTTCACATTATGTGTTATGATATTGAACAAGGAACTTTTTTTAAAAGAAACTTTTTCTGATACTGAAGAACCTTTTGATATTTAAAGTCATAGTAAAAAAAACTAGATGACCGTATATATATAACATTATTTTAAATAGTTTTAAATCGTGCAATTATTTTGCTAAGTTCATATTTAAATCATACTTGAGCAGATATAATGAGTCTGCCTGCTAATTTAAATAAATCATCAGAAATTAAACCAGTATTAAGAAGTTGTGAAAATATGAGCAAATATGAAAAATTGAACGAAGATAATCTTTCGCAAAAGCAGCTTGTAGTATGCATGTTTGAGAAATTATTCGAAATCAGTGAATAATAATTGATATATCTGTAATAATAATATTTTTTTATAATTTTTATTTAAATTATAAAATATTCGCTTGGAAAATAAATTGGTTTAAAAGTTCTTTTAAAAGTTATGACATTAATTATTAACGATTGTAAAATAATAATTAAACAAATTATTGTAATAATTTCGTAATGATTAAAAAATATTGTAATGATTAAAAAAATATCACAATAATTAAAAAAATATCATAATAATTAAAAAAGAAATTGTCATAATTAAAAAAATAATTAAAAAAAATATCAAAGCAATTATGCAAATAAGTGCATATTTAAGAAAAAACATTATCTATTATCGGATCCGAATCCGAATTCAGATCTTTCTTGTTTGGATCCGAATCTGGACTGGATTCGATCCAGTTTTCAGATCGGATCTGGATCTTTAAAAATATCTGCTGATCCAATCCGTGCAGAACACTAGTAGAACCTTTGGGCGGACTACTTAAATTAGACAACCAAAAGTTGTATATATGGCTAGTTGTACTCTCATTTATGTAACAAATGTCAGGAGCCCATAGAGGTTTCCAAGATCCGCATACTTGAATAAAAAGACTCTCACCCCAAGCAGGGACTTTAACGTAAAAAAAAAAAATAATAATGAAACAATAAATAAAAAGGGTTTAAAAATTTCATGCACCACATGGTCGTGCATTCCATAATCGACCAATCAGAATCGATCACATGAACACATGATCTGTCATTCGTAATCAACTAATAAAAAATCTTAAGTTTTTTATTAATGATTCAAAAAAAAAAAATAATAAAAAAAAATAAAAAAATAAAAACGTAACGAACAACTAACAAATTATATAAAAAAATCTAAGTTCTTTATTATTCAAGGCTTTTATTGATTCAAAAAAAAAAACTGTAACGTACAACTAACACACAACCCAACATAACCAACAACAAACCTACAACAATGTAACGATCCTGCTGGCTTTAATATCAATAACTTCAACGACAAATTTAGGCTAAACAAAAAGAAACATAAAAAACAAAAATGCACAAATGATGAACTTATATTGAATAACTCCAAGCACGACAACTACAACAATGAAATCAGCCCGAAAGAAGAAAGTTAATAATTACAAAAAAAAAAAAAAAACTCAAACAACCCAAACAACGAACTTACACAACTCCGACTAATTTAATAACTCCAAGAATGACGACTCTAGTGACGAAATCGCCTGGAAAAAGAACGTTAGTAATTACAAAAAAAAAAAAGCAACTCAAACGACTCAAACAATGAACTTATCCAACTCCAATGACGAAATCATGCTGGAAGAAGTAAAACGTTACTACTCTAATAAAAATTCAAATAACTCCAATACCGTTATGACTCCAATAACAAAATTAAGCTAGAAAAAAAAAGGAACGCTAGTTAAGTTAAAAAAAAGAAAAAAATTAAGTCCAAGAAAATACTGTATATTCCCGAAAATAAGCTACTCCGAAAATAAGCTACCTCCTAATTTTTTTCAAAAATCTCAAAAAATGCGTTGGTTGTTGCTATATATAAAACTTTTTTTTTTACTAAGTAAACTTCAAAAGTTCGATTAAGTAAAGTTGTTCATTGTATCAAAACTATACATAAAAATGAAAGCATTTCGGGTTCTAAAACCCGAAATAAAATTTGAAGATGAAATTGTTTTTGATCTATTTTATTTGAAAGATGAAATTATTTGATATTTTTTTAAATAGACGAAATTATAAGGAACATATCTATATAAATTTTATTTGCTCTTTCTTATAAAAAATTTTAATTTTCTCTAATGAAGACAAAATAGGCCTTTTTCAAAAATCAATTTCGGTAGCATTACTAATCAAAACACACCTATAGTAAAAATTTGGTATCATTTGAACAACTTTTTATTAGTACATTTTTCAATTTTTTCAAAACGCCTATATGCTAAAAATAAGCTACCCCACTTTTTTTGTGTAATTTTTGGCCCAAAAAAGGTAGCTTATTTTCAGAAATATACGGTAATATCTAAAAAAATACAGAAGGAAAAAACTTTAACAAACACTGAAAAATACGTATATAAGAACACCAGAAACATGCAGAATTATCCCAGAAAAAATGCAAAGCCAACATACGCAAGATTATTTCACAAGAACTGGAAAAAAACATAAAGCCAACACACACACAAGAATGTCAGAGAAACACGCAAGCCCATCTCACAAGGACACACACAAGACCATCGGAAAAACACGCAAGACCACTACAAGAAACACACAATACCACTCCACAAGGATGCACACAAGAACATTGGAAATGCTGAAGAAACATATAAGACCACTCCACAAAAACGATGGGGAAAATAAAGATACTGAATCTAAAAAAAATCTAACTGTGGCACCAGTAGCGAAAGGTAACAAACTAAAAAAAAAGATTTGTAACAGGCAAAACCATAAAAACAAACAAAAATAATAATTAAGATAAATAATCATTGTTTATTTATGATGCATATAGGGATGCACAACTGTGCAGGTGCATGGAAAACATTTTTCTAAATAAAAAAAAGTCAAAAAAAAAGATCAAAATAAAAAAAGATCTATACAATCACCAATCTGAAAAATGATTGGCTAATTATAGGTCATATGTATGTATATACAATACTACATTATATAAATTAATATAATTTAAAATAAATACTATAAAAATAAATTAAAAAAAGGTTAAAAATTTCGTGCATCTGCATGGTTGTGCACCCCTTGATCAACCAATCAAGTTTTAGCACGTGATAGTCAATCAAGGTCAATACGAGCATCCAACCTTCTGACGTAATTGGTTAATAAAATCGGGGACGTCTAAAGTAGAGGCAAATACATATAATCACAGCCAATCAAATTAGATGATCGCGGCGAAGCAAAAATTGAAAACCTAAAAAATACAAAAAATGGCTATCTAGACCTACCTCAGGTAGGTTAAGTAAAAATATCGGGAAGGCAATTTTGCTTATATATAATTATCTAAAACCTAGCCTAACCCTAATATAAGATAACCTTAATCCTAAAGTTAATCGGGAAAATTATTAAGAAATATGCACTTTACACATCCCAAAAATCGGTAAGCAATTTATTTATTTTACTAATTTGTATAACACAATTACTAAACCATTACGTTATAATAATGATATTTTTTATTAAAAAAAAAAAATCCAAAGAAAAAAAACTAAACCCAAAATTATCAAAGAAAATACTGGAAAAAATATATCGCATAAAAAAGTTAGTAGAGCATAAAAATGTGCAAGAAAATCCATAATTGCCAAGAGAAACTCCGGAAAAACGTTTAAACAATAAAGAAAGTTAAACACAAAACAAAAAAAAAAAAAACTCGCCAGAGAATGACATAAATCAATGGAGAATCACCAGAAAATGACGCAAAGTCAATGATGATCACTAGGAAGTGACAACACTAAGTCCACCGAAAGAACGCCTAAAACAAGAAAGAAAGTTAGTAGTGAACACAAGAAACATCAGGAGAAAAAAAATAAAAAAAATAATAATTACAAGACTCTCTTCTCTAACTCCCAAGAAATGACGAAATTCGATAAAGAATTACCAAAAAATGATGCAATCTACCGAAGAACGCCTAAACAAAAAATACCAGGAAAAAAATGAACACAAGTAACACCGAAAAAAAATTGAATGCAAGAAAAAAAACACCTCACCAGAAAATGACGAAACTTTAAAGAACCACTGGTAAAGACTCACCAAAGAACGACAAAGAATCACAGAACACGATACAAGTCCACTGAAGAACGCCTAAACAAGGAACACCAGGAAAAAACGAACACAAGAAATACTAAAAAAAATTGAATGCAAGAAAAAAATGCCTCACCAGAAAATGACAAAAATTGAAAAACCACCAGTAAAGACTCACCAGAGAACGACGCAAATTGGAAAAGAATCACCAGAAAACGACACAAGTCTACCGAACAAGAAACACCAGAAAAGAAAAAAACTGAACACAAGAAACACCGAAAAAATTGAATGCAAGAAAAAAACGTTTTACTAGAGAACGATGAAACTTAGAATATAAAGACAAACAACACAAATTCGAAAAGAATTACCAGAAAATGATGCAAGTCCACCAAAGAACACCTAAACAAAAAACATCAGGAAAAAAAACAAGTACAAGAAACACCGAAAAAAAAATTAAATACAAGAAGAAAAAAATGCCTCACCAAAGAACGACGATAATTCGAAGAACCATCAGTAAGTTCACTAGAAGAACATCTAAAACAATATAAAAGCAACTAAAACAAGAGTAAACATAAAAAAAAAAACAAAAAAAAAACTTATCAAGAGAGCAACGAAAACCATTCCAAAAATCTCCAGAAAGCCAAAAAAAACTCCAAAGAATGATATCGAAGATCCTCCTAAAAAATAAAAAAAATAAAAAAAATAAATATACAGTACGAAAAAAAACACATGTTTGCATACCTAATATGAGTCACCAGGGTGGTGGATTGCCAAGGGTGCACAACCATGCAGGTGCACGAAAAACATTTTCCATTAAAAAAAACATTAAAAAAATTAAATAAAAAATAATGATTAAAAAATAAATAAAAAAATTAAAAAAATTGAAAAAAAACAAATTAAAAAAAAATTCAAAAAAAAAAACAAATTAAACAAAATAAAATAAAAGATCTGTTTAAAAAATTATAAATTAAAAAAAACATTAAAAAATAAATTAAAATTAAAAGTGATTATAAAAAATGTGCTTTATGAAATAAATAAAATAAAATAAAATTTAAGATTATTTAAAAAAAAAGATCGAAAAAAATTTTTAAAGAAATAAAAGTAGTATACGTGCATATATTGGAATAAATAACGTGCTTTATTTATTTATTTATTTATTTATTTTTGTTTTTTTGAAAAATCAAAATACCATATGTACTCAACTTCAAAACAAAGAAATTAGACTAAATTTATACTAAAAATATGCAAATTAAACTTTTTTTTTTATGTTAATGATAAGACCTTGCTTTTATCTTTATTAAATTTAATGAAAACTTTTTACAATTGGAAAAAACTTTATAATTTAAATTTAATGCTAAGAAAAAGAACTGACATATGCAAATTAAACTTTTATATATAGAATTTTGATATAAATATGCAAATTAAAAATCTAACCTTTTAAATAATTTTTTAAAAAAATACACAAATTTAAACCTTACTTCATTTAATTTGTTTATGATGCCAACACATTTTCTAACCTGACCTATCTATATATATTTTGGGGTCCTGTTGCTATATATAAAAGTCTAAATTTTACTAAGTAAACTTCAAAAAATCAATTAAGTAAAGTTGTTTAGGGCATCAAAATACAAAATTTTGGTATTATTTGAACAACTTCTTATTAGTACATTTTTCAATTTTTTTAAAAAACTCAATATTTCGAAAATAAGCTACTTTACGAATTTTTGAGTAATTTTTTGGCCAAAACTAGTAGCCTAATTTCAGACACATATAGTATTAGTAATTTTTGTACAATAGTATAAATAATTTTTTGCAAAAGTAAAAAATTTTGGCAGCTCTGCTAGTAAAAAAATAAGTTGAAAAGGTTGCATTGGAAGCAAATTAAAGATATAAATTTTTCTAAAGAAAGTGTGAGTAAGTTAGTAAGTTGTTAAATAGAAGTTTGATTTTAAAAGAATTGTAGTAATTGAGTTTGGAATTGGTAAAGTTGTTAGAGCTTTTTTGGTTGTTGTTAAAATGGTATTCCAGTTTATATAATATGAAAAATATAACCATTTTGTACAATATTTTTAAGATAATCATATTGCAATTATGTATGCTTTGCAAATGTTTTTGATGAACTGCCTAGTTAAATTATCTGTAGGACACTCTTTTATTAGAGAAAAAAATATGAGTTGTGTATGTTTGTATGATTGAAGAGCCTTGTATTAAAATATATGGTTTCTAGCTAGATGATTTGCTAAATTATTAAAGCTATTATTTGAATGTACCTATATTAGCAAAATAAATATACGAAATCTTTCGAAAGAAATTGCATGCCAAAATCTTTCGAAAGAATTGCGATTAACGCAAAATCTTTCGAAAGAATCGCAATCTTTCGAAAGATTTCAGTATGCATTTCTTTTGAAAAATTTTGAAAGAAATTTCGAAATATTTCGAAATGTATTGCGAAATATTGCGAAATAGGGCAAATAAAAACAATGCAATCCCGTATCTAATTTGTACCTAATTTGTACCTAATTATTCCTTCTGGGGTTGCAGGAGGTAATTTTTTGCATATTATCGCAATATTTCGCAAAATTTTAAAATTTTTTTAAAAAAAATAAATAAACAATATACATATTCACATAATCACGCTTTTGCAAATTTTTGATCGTTTTCACAGGTTTTCGCATTGTTTCGCATTTTAATATAAAATTTTATATTTTTTATTTATTATTATACATTATATATTTTAAATTTATTTTAAATTAAATATACATTTTTATTTAATATTATATTTTATTATATATTATTATACATATATTATACAAAAAAAAATGAAAAAAAACGATGAAAAAAAATGAAACCAAAAAAAAAATGAAAAACCAAAACCAAAAACGAAAAAAAACAGTATTTAAAATACTTTCGCACTTCTTCGCATATAATCCCATAAAAAACTAGTCCTACTTGCTTATTTTCACTCATCCCAGTTAGCTATTATTTTGCTTCTTTGTTTTAACTATCGTTTTGTTTCGGCTATTCTTTTGTTTTCGCTATCATCTTCGTTTTGCTCTTCTTTTTAAATACTTCCTAAAAATAGTAGAGAAGTGAAAAAATAAAAAAAAACCACTTCTCAAAGTGTTGGTATTCCCGGAAAAATTCAGTTTGTTCTTGCAAAGTGCCGGAGAAGTTAGAGTTGGAGTTCTTTTAAAGTACCAGAAAAGTCAGATCGTTTTTTTGCAAAGTTCCAAAGAAAGTCAGGAATAAATAAAAAAAAATTAAAAAAATAAGTAAAAAAAAAGAAAAACAACCAAAAAAACAAAAATATAAGCAAACTAAATAAAAAAAGCGAAGACCCAAATCCCTATTTTCCTAAAGTAAGAGTTCGTTTCTTGCAATTTAGAAATTGTCGAAGGTTTTC
>QKWP01001739.1:43547-86072 GCA_003550325.1 Gigaspora rosea | reverse complement strand
GAGATTTGGGGCTTTGTTTATTTTTTTATTTAGTTTGCTTACATTTTTGTTTTTTGTTTGTTTTCTTTTTTTTTATTTCAGAACTTTGCAAGAAAACCGCTTAACTTTTCCGGCACTTCAATTCTAACATCTCTGGCACTTTGCAGGAAGTCATGAATATGAACGAATATAATCAAATACAAGCAAAAGCAAATATGAGTGAAATATAAGTTTATTTTTTTCGTTTTTGTTTTTTTTGTTATTTTTTTTGTTTGTTTTTTTGTTTGTTTTTTTTACTTATTTTTTTAATTTAATTTTATTTTATTTATTCCTTACTTCTTTTGAAACTTTGCAAAAAAACGACCTAACTTTCTGGGACTTTGCAAGAAGTAGCGAATATAAGCAAATATAAGCAAATATGAACGAATATAAGCAAATATGAGCGAATATAAGGAATATAATAGTTTATTTTTTTTATTTTTTTGGGTTCGTTTTTTTTGAATTTATTTTTTTTGACATTTTTTTATAATAATTTATAATAAAATATGTAATATTTTAAAATATAATAATAATAAATAAAAAAAAATAAAATTTTATATTAAAAAATTGCAAACATTTAAAAATTTGCAAAAAGTATGATTATGTGAATATAATAATTATTAATTGATATTATATTCGATATATATTGATTAACTGAATATATATTGATTACTATCACTATCGATAATAATTGACAGGGGTGATGAGTATTGATATATATCTTACCGGTTAGTAATCGATATATATCTATATATAAAATTTGCCGATGGTAAAGTATCATACTATTTATTAATATTGTTAAGTACAATTTTAAAAAGATTTTGTAAAACCTCATTGTTATGAAAAAGAATTGGCACTAATGAATCAGTAATATATATTGTAGATGGTGGTATAATCAAAATAGAGTATTTAACTACTCCAGAACAGATAAGATCAATGTAATTAGTATTAAGTTTAAGTTGTTTGTTAGTAGTTTTTTGTTCAAAAATTGGGTAAAGAGAATTGCTAAAACCTCCAAGATGCAATAGTTGTAATATAGTTTGAGTTAAGATAACAGTATTACAAGAAGAGCACTAAACTGATAAAAAAGAATATTGGTTAAAGTAAGAAATATCAATATTGTGTTGCTAGTTTATATTATATTTTTATTAAAGGGAATAGAAATTTGTCACACCTGCAACATGTCGCACCCTGATTCTGACCAATCAAATCATACGATTTTGTAGACAAAAAATTTTAAGTTTTAAAAATTAAGAAGTTTACTAGTAAAATGTAAAAATAAATAAGCGATATTAATGTGTATAACGTAAAATTTAATTCTGAACAACTTTTTCTAAGTCATAAAGATTGATTGTCTTAGTAAAAAAAACATTTTATACAAAAAACAAATCAATCTTTTCCTATCGATCACTTGTACAAATTTTCGAACAAAAGAAAAACAAAAAATTTTTTTAGTAAAAGACGAAGCAGCTATTAATACTAGTTTTTATAAAGGTCAACCTTTCACCCTATTAGAGGACTCCTATATAGTCGGCACGCAAGCCAGAAGCGTCGGTTGTGCAAGATAATTAGCAGTAGACGCCCTTGGTACAAGAAATTCTGGTGGAAGTTTTCTTTTATTGACAAAGGTGCTATAGTCTGACTAGGTGGTGAACTAAAAAAATGAGTTTTTCAACACGCTCTTTAAGGTTCTTTGGTTATCATATTCTTGCTTAAGGGTAGGTAAATGTAGATCATTTTTCATATAATTTGCATAGTATTACAGATTTTTATATAGAAAATAAAAATTAGTCACAAGCAAAATTTTTTAATGCTCTAACGAATTTTTACCAAAATTTCACAATGTGCAGATAAGAACTTTCTATTTATAGTAATAATAATTTCGAAACTTGTTTTATTTGAGAAAATTTCATTTCGAATATTACTGAAGTTTTCCCAAGTGGCTCTATGTTTTTCTCAAGTAACACAAAGTACCAAATATTTCAGTAATATTCAAAGTGGAATTTTCTCAAATAAAACAAGTTTCGAAATTATTATTACTATAAATAAAAAGTTTTTATCTGCACATTCGTTAAAGCATTAAAAAATTTTGCTTGTGGCGAATTTTTATAATCTGTAATACCGTGCAGATTATATGAAAAATGATCTATGTTTACCCTACCCTTAAAGTTTTTTCTGAAATTTTGGACTAAAAGTGAGAGATTCAGCGTACCCCCCCAAAAGATCGGTATTGTTGTTCCTATCCTAATCGGGAAGAAGGCATGCAGATAGATAAACAGGAATGGACATATAATGAGACGAGCCGCATAGGTATAGGCAGATCTGCAGAGATTAAATTCCAGATTGTTCTGTTACTTTTCTTCTGTGTACATATAATACTCTGGCGAGGCGTTTCCTTGTGCAGTATTATATAATTTTTATCAGAGAATGTTCTTGAATATTTTTTGTTGGGGAATATTCTCGAATATTCTTTCCTTTTTCTTTTTTTCTTTTATTTTTTTCGTTTTTTCTTTTTTTTATATATATGTCAGGCCATATTCTTTTTTTATGCTTTTTTTAACTTGTTTGTTTTTTATTTTGGATTCTCGTCTAGGTCATTATCTTCCCTCATTTTTTTTACCCCTTTGTTTTCGTTCTTTTTTTATCCCCTTTGTATATCTTGTTTTTTTTTATTTTTTTGATTACGCAGTTATTAGTTAACAAACTATTCTGCCAGGACCTAGGTGGAAGAAGTTTTTAAGAAAAGAGGTGGTTATGACAAGCCGTAGAACTCGGTCAGTGATCTAGTATATGAGTTATATTTAAAACCTGGTACTATGTGAGACTAATTCTACTCTAGCAGGTTACGGATAGATGCCTCAAGTAACCGGACGAACTACTTTTTAATTGTAAAGCTATAATGCTAAAATTAGTAATAGCATTTGAGAATGTAACTACATTCACTAATAAATAAAAAGTGGTATAATCACCAGGCTAATGTTAAAAAAAAAAATTGTTTTATAAGAAAAATCAAAAATTTTGAATATTAGTATATATAAAACTTTTTTTTTACTAATATAATTTATATTTACATTTAAGTAATACATGTAAATTTTATGCTAAACAACTATTTCTAAGTTAAAAAAGTAGATTGTTTTAGTAAAAAAAAAAGTTTTATATGTGCTAACTTTGGAAAATTTTGATTTTTCTTATAAAATGTTTTTTTCTAAGACAGCCTATTTTTATGACTTAGAAAAAGTTGTTCAGAATAAAATTTTACATTATATAACATGCTATTCTATTTATATTTTATACTTTATTAAGTAAAATTTTAATTTTTAAAAAATAAAATTTTGTCTATAAAATCGAGCAATTTGATTGGTCAAAGCAGGGGTGTGACATATCGTGGATGCGACAAATTTATTTTTCCTTTATTAAAAACAATTTACTCTTAAATATATAAAAAACTTTTTTTATAAAAGCACAACCTGGAGTGAAGTTAATAGAAATAGGACAAATTTATTAGATAAATTTGTCTCATTTCTATTGATGTCCTCCACCTCTTTATAAGCACTTTTTTAAAAAAGTATATATAATTCCAAATTTGTAATTGTAAAAAAAGTTTACTATAGTAAAAATGCTAATACAAGAACTTCAAACTTTTATTATACTAAAGTTTTCTAATAATTTTAAAAAAAATTTGTAACAAAGTTATTAAAACAAACTTAAAAGTATATTTTTTACTTAAAAAAGATATGGCTAAAATCAATATTTAAAATTTTATTAAAAATTTTAAAATATACAAGCAAATTTGCCTGTATTACAATCTAAGAGATAGTATTAAATATTTATATTTTTTGGGTTTAACTTTATTGATTAATAAATAACTCTTATATTTGTAGACTGATAATCTGAATAAAATAATTAAAGAATAATATATAATAGCAATAAGTATTATACTAATTTGATGTATTAGCATTAGCAAAAAAAAATATATGAAATTTTTTAAAAGAAATTGTATACAAAATCTTTTAAAAGAATTGTAATCAATATGAAATCTTTTAAAAGATGTACAATTTTTCGAAAAATTCTAGTATACAATAAATTTTGAAATATTTTGAAATATATTGCAAAATATTGCAAAATTGGCCAAATAAAAAAATGCAATCCTTTATTTAATTATTCATCTTTGGGGGTCACAAGAATTGATATATTACATGTTAAGAGGTATCCATAAATAAAGTTATACAAGAGGGTCAGATGAAATATAACGTTTTTTTCAATAAGTAGAAGGGAGGTCAAAAAAATATAACATATTTTTTTTTTTAGAAAAATTTGTCTAAAATCTGATCTAGTAGTCCAAATTAAGCTTGTTAGTAAAACTAATCTTTAATAGTACACCAATAATCAATTGATAGTACACTAGTAAAGCTGGTAAAACTAATGTACTAATAGTTATAAAAAAAGCTAATTTTTAATAATGCACCGATGGTGTTTTGCTGGTGCACCAGTTTTTTGGTGAAACTAATTGGTTTCACCAACAAGCTTAGTTCAAATTGAATGATTTTAATACATTTGATTCATCTCGATAAGAAGATCAAATAGTACTAATTTCATTTTATTTGGATTATTGAATCAGAAGTTATTGGCAAAATACTATTGGTTATATCTTTTAGATTTTGATAATAAAATTTGAAATTGCTAACTATCTATTATTAATCCAATTTGAATAAACTTTTTTTTTATTTTATAAAGCTTAAATAGCTTTATAAAATAAAAAAAAAATATTCAAATTGGATTAATAGATATCTGGCAATTTCAAATTTTATTGTCAAAATCTAAATAGTCTTTAACTTTAGTTATTCTTAGCAAAGACCATATAATAATATATATTTTTTCTTATTCTCTTTCTCTTTTTCTTACATATATACTTTTTTTTACACTTTCTTATTCAGTCTCTCATTCTTTTACTCTTATACTTTTATTTTCTTATTTTCTCACTTTTTTACTTTCATTTTCACATTCTTTTCTTTAACTTTTTTACTTACTCTCACTTTTTCATTTTCTTTTTTATTCCTACTTACTCACACGTTCACTTATACTTTCACTCATACTTTTACTTTTTTATTTTCTTACTTTTATTTACTTTTACTTACTCTTATTTTCTTATACTCTAAATGATACATACAATGCAAAAAAACTATCACAATAGGGAATACTAATTATAATTTTTATATTTCTACTTTGTTTTTAAAAAGGAATATAAATTTTAAATTAGTGTTTTCAAATTTTTTTAAATGTTCCTAAGAACACTAAGAACATTAAATCTTTAATACTGCATAGCATTATGGTCTGTGCTATATAGTAATAAAATAATTTTTTATTACTTTATATTATATAGTCAAATATAAGAAACACAGTTGCATTTCTTTAATCCAAACTACTCTAAACCAAACACTATTAAGCTCTCTCTAAACTGAACAAAATATCCTAAAACATTTGTAAATTTTATTATAAAGTTTGGATAAGCCATATATAACTTTTTGAAAACTGAACTTTTTCAAATTTTTATATAGTAAAAAAAAGCAGTTCCAGCAGTTCGGATTAGAGAGAGTTGACTATATATCCAATTTGATGCAGTGCCTAATTTAATGCACTGCCCAATCCATCAATCATAATCATATAATTTTGGGTTCATTCAAACCATCTTGATAAAACAAATCGAATAGTACCCAGCTCATATGATTATAATCAGTAGATCAAAAAATATTGTTGTTTAACTTGCTTTTCTTGGCCCAGGACCCTGGCAAAAAATAAAGTAATAATTAAAAATCTGATTTTTGTATCAAATAAATTAGTTTTTGCATATTGAAAATTATTGATATCAATAAGATCTACAATTTTGGTATAATTTTAATAGCTTTTTATTAAACAGTTAATTTATTAAAGAAGTTTGCTATTTATTGCCAGTGGTGATCATCACCAATATATATTTTGTATCTTCAAATTTTGTCTATGAAATCACCTTTGAGGCTCTAACAAAAAAAAATTCTCATAAAATTTTGATATAAACTATACCCTCTGCTTTATTCCAGTTCTTATCTAACCCTAATATTAATCAAATTTTAATTTTTATTTCAGCAAAAAACTTTTTATTAATTTTCGTTAATCACTAGTGATAATCACTACTGGCAATAAGTAGCAATTTTCTTTATTAAATTGTATTTAATTTATTAAAGTTGCATATCAATGCATTTGCTTGGAGTAATATTTCAAAATACCAATTATTATTATTATTATAATTCTCCTTAAAATTAAGTTTGTAAAACATGATTTTATCAATATAAATAAAAGCATAAGTTACATGAAAAAAATTGTATAATTTAAATATTGTTTATTTCTAATATCAGTACAGTTGCTAAGCAAAAGTAATAATATATTAAATATTTTATTCTCGAATTTTATAAAATAAAAAATGCCACAATACAGCAATTATATTAGACTATACTACTAGATATATAGCAATTTGTAATACTCTTGTGGCAATTAAAAACTCTTCAAATAATTTAATACCAAGCACCAGAAGTATTGTATGAGACTATGGTCTTTTGGAAACCACTCTTAGATATACCATCAAAAACAATAGTTCTCTTGTTCGTCTAGACCATGTCAATATTATAACAAACTACGAAAAAAAGCAGCTTGTTGGATACTGCTTGAATATATAGTGACTTGGCTTTAGGTTAACTAAGTCTGGTATAAACCAGTATATAATGGATATTGTTAAACAAGATGAGCAATCTCATTCTTTTAACAAAAATGGTCAAGATCAAAAATGGTAGAAATATTTTATACTAGACCACCTGAAACTGTCTATTTGTATACCACAAGCCCTAAATAAAGCTCATATACAAAAAGTAAACCAAAGACTATTTTGACAAGCTTTAAAAAATCATTTAAGAATATTCACTTACCTCTGATAGAATTTGAAATATAGTGAACTTACTTTTTTTATTTGAATACAGACAGCACTTTATTTTATTTTTTTTATTTTTTTTATTTTTATTTTTTTTTAAAGTAAATATACTCAATTTGATGCAGTGCCTAATTTGATACACTGCCAATATCTCTTAATCTACTGATTATAATAATGTGATTTTGGGTCCATTTGAACTGTCTTGGTAAGACAAGTTGAATGGTACCAGATCACATAATTACAATTGATAGATTTAGAGATCTTATCATTTAACTTATTTTTTTTTGTCTAGGGCCCTGGCAAAAAATAAAGTAATAATTAAAAACCTGATTTTTGTATCAAATAAATTAGTCTTTGTGAATTGAAAATTATTGATATCAATAAGTCCTACAATTTTGGCATAATATTGATAGTTTTTTTATTAATCAGTTAATTTATTAAATTGCATTTAATTTATTAAAGTTGTATATCGATGCATTTGCTTTAGATAACTGTTTTAAAATACTAATCATCATTGCTACTATGATTCTATTCCCCTTAAAATTAAGTTTGTAAAACATAATTTTATCAATATATATAAAAACATGAGTCATATAAAAAAAATTGCGTAATTTAAACATTATTCATTTTAATATTAGTACAGTTGCCAAATAAAAGTAATAATATCTTATATATTTTATTTCCAAATTTTATAAAATAAAAAATGCTACAATATAGTAATTATACTACCAGATATATGGCAATTAGTAATGCTTTTGTGGCAATTAAAAACTCTTCAAATAATTTAATACCAAGCACCAAAAGTATTGCACAAGACTATAGCCTTTTGGAAGTTACTCTTAGATATACTATCAAAAACAATAGTTTTCTTGCTTATCTAGGCTGTACCAATATTATAACAGACTATGAAGAAGAGCAGCTTGTTAAATACTACTTAAATATAAAATGACTTGGCTTTAGATTAACTAAGTTTGGTATAAACTAGTGTGTAATGGATGTTGTTAAATGAAACAGGCAATCTCTTCCTTTTAACAAAAATGGTCGAGGCAAAAATAGTAGAAATATTTTATAACAGACCACCCAGAACTGTCCATTTGTATAACACAAATTCTAAATGAAGCTTGCATACAAAAAGCAAACCCGATTATTGTTAAAGACCATTTTAACAAGCTTCAAAAAATTATTCAAGAATATTTACTTACTTCTGACAAAATTTAGAATATAATGAATCTTCTTTTTCATTAAATACAGACAGCACTTTATTTTATCTTTTTTTATTATTTTTTTATTATTTTTATTTTATTTTTATTTTTTTTTACTTTTTATTTTTTTTAAGATGAAATGGGCTTTGTCATCGAGTCTAAGCTATGAAAAGTTGTAGCAAAAAAGAGTGCACACCAAGTTTATAATAGTTTACACAGCAACTCTCATAAATATACCAACTATCTTAGCTACTAGAACTTATATTCCACTGTTAATTATTTACAAGAGAAAGCGAATGATCTCAGATTTTCTAAATAGTACTCCTGCTGGCTCTGTCATATGATTTACTAAAACAGGATATATGCAAGAAAGTTTGTTTCAAAAATATATCAAACACTTTGTTAGTTCTATTTCTTTTGCTCATTCCATTTGCTAATTCTAAATGGCTACAAAAATCATGTTAATTATATTAGCCTCAACTTTTGTCATAGTAATAATATTCTTTTTTATACCCTTCATTCTTATATTACTCACATTTTATAGCCAGCTAAATTACCATTTGCTCATTAAAAAAAGCATACAATAAAGAGTATAATAAGTTTAAAACAATAATAATGGTAAATTTGTGATGAAATATATGTTTGCTAAAATTCTAGAATGATCTTATATAGCAATCTATACATATATAATACTTTTAAAATTATACGAATTTGGCCCTTCAATTCTAGTGCCATTAGTTCTAATTATTTAAATTTTTTATTGATGATAGAATAAACTGACCTTTTGAAAATTTTTGAGTAAGGGGCGTGCCATTTATCACGTAATATTTTTTACTTAGTAGCCACCTCTATCCATGTATGGCATGATCACTTTATCTAATTCTAATTAATTAATATAATATATAGACGTGATTACTACCTCTAACCATGTATCCATGGTAAAAATCACGTGATAAATGGCATGCTCCTAACCAACTTCTTTGTTTTTATATATTTTTTTTAAAGTTGGTTCCAAATTGTATATATATTATTAAACCAAACCTTACAAAAAAAGAATTAATATCAGAGATCGCATTGCTAAATTAAAGAGATAATCACTTGAAGAAAGAGCTTGAAACCTTTTAAAATTTTAGTACAGCTTCTTTGCTATTAATATTTAAATATCCTATGACCATAATTTGCAACTAACTGAAAGATCAGAAGCTAATAAAAAACAAGCAAAAGCCTAGCTACTACAATGAAAAAAAAAGAAAAACAATGCTCTTTTCCTAACTACTCACAAATAAAAGATCATTGTAGCAGTTGAAAGAAGCAGAAGAGGATGCAGAATGAGTAGCTAATAAGAAAAAATGAAAAAAAGAAGTAGCTGCTTAAGGGTAGAGTATATATAGATCACTTATCATATGATTTTGGTAGTACAAATAATTTTATATAGAAATTAGAAATATGCTACTAATAAAACTTTTTATAATAACATTTAATTATTGGTAAAATTTTTGTAATTTGTAGATTAAAACATGCTCTTTCTAATGATATAAATTTTAATAATAAAATATTTTTTAAAAAATATACTTGTATATATGGTAAAGTTCTCCGTAGTCAATCCAAATTCTCTGTAGTTACACAAAATAGTTAATTTTGATTGGGTATATCATATGATCATCATATGATTTTTTGTAAACAAATAGTGATACCCAATTTTCAAGTACATGTTTCTCAGTAAATATTTAACCAATATTACTGATTTTACCACCATTAGAATCAGAAAAGTCTATTCTACAACCTTTTATTATAAATTTAAAATTATTTGCTTAATAAAAATTTTTTTAATTTTAAAAAGAAAAAAATTGTACTACCAAAATCATATGATAAATGATCTACGTATCCTCTACCCTTAAAAAAGATTATTACATAAAGCTAAAAAGGCGCAAAAACAGGAAGAGTGCAAGAAAAAAAGAAAGATAAGAACATGTGAAAGCAGAAAAGCAATATAAAATGGGTTGAAAGAGGAAAATATAAAATTATTTCATTTATTGGAGTGCGTCAATTTAGATTGATCTTCTAATAATCTTGATTTTCAAGAAAGTTTATATATTTGAATAAAGCTGTACTATTTTTGTATTAAAAAAATTTTTTTGAATAAATATCTATTCTAGACTGGAGTATATCAAATTTAATAAAAATTTGTATATTTTAACTGATTCTATAAAACTTACTATGGGGTATAGTTAACTGCATCAAATTAAATATATTTTTCTTAATATTCTCAAAAAAATTTAATAAAGAACATCTTAAATTTTGTAAATGTTCTCAAATTAAAAATGATATTCTTTAGAACATAAGAACATAAGATTTCTAATACTAATTATAATTGATAATCGTAATATATATAGGGTAAGTATCAAGTTGCTATTAATATCTAAAGCCCAATTATATACTACAACTACTTTACTTATTTTCAATTATAATTAATTATCAATTTACTCTATATTAGTCAATCGACTTGTCACACTATTTATGACTAAGTTTTTTTTTTTTTTTAACATTAGCCTGGTGATCATACTACTTTTTATTTACGTAGGAAAAGTTACATTATCAAATGCTATTACTATTTCTGGCATCTTTGCTTTACAAGTAAAAAGTAGTTCGTCTGGTTACTCGAGGCACCTGTCCGTGACCTGCCAGAGTAGAATTGACCTCCCTATATATCGTAGTTAAACAAACCTAGATATATATATCAACAGCCGAGTTCTACAGCTCATCATGACCATCTCTTTTTTTAAAAACTTCTTCTACCTAGATCCTGGCAGAACAGTTTGCTAACTAATATCTGCATAATAAAACAAAGTATAAAAACAAAAAAGAAAAATACGAAGAGGTATAAAAGGGATGAAGATAAAGGAGGAAAAAAAGGAGGAGTACTATACAACCTAAACAGATAACCAAATATCAAAAGGACAAGATGAAAAAAGCATAAAAAAAGAATATGGTCTGACATACATAAAATAGAAAAAAAGAAAAATAAAAAGAAAAAAAATAAAAAAGAAAAATAAATATCCTAGAATATTCCACTAAAAGAATATTCAAGAATTTTCTTCGATAAAAATTATATAATACTTCGCAAGGAAACGCCTCGCCAGAGTATTATATGTATACAAAAAAAAATAAAAGAACAATCTGGAATTTAATCTCTGCAGATCTGCCTACTCCTATGTGCTACGTCTCATTACGCATCCATTCCTGTTTATCTACCTGCATGTCTTCTTTCCGATTAGGATAGGAACAACAATGCCGATCTTTTGGAGAGAGTACGCCGAGTCTCCCACTTTTTGTCCAAAATTCCAGAAAAACAAACTTCAAGCGAGAATATGATAGTGGGTATATGGCCAGATAAGTTTTTGTAACTAAAAACCTTATAGAGTGTGTTGAAAAACTCATTTTTTTAATTCACTACCTAGCCAGACTATAGTACCTTCGTCGACGAAAGAGAACTTCCACCAGAATTTCTTGTACCAAGGGCATTCACTGCTAATTATCTTGCACAACCAACGCTTATAGCTTGTGCGCTGAATATATAAAGGAGTCTCCAGAATGGCAAAAGAAGGTTGACCTTTATAAAAACTAGTATTAATAGCTGCTTTGTCTTTTACTAAAAAATTTTTTGTTTTTCTTTTGTTGGGAAATTTGTACAAGTGATTGATAGAAAGAGTTGTTTCCTGACAATATTGTATGATTAAGTTTTTTGTTATATATAAATTTATAAAAAAAAACATATAAAATTACTATAAAATTTGAATTTTTAATATTTCTTCCCCTACATAATAACTTAAAATTAAAATTTTCAAGAATATAGAACAAAGGGAGAAGAAAAAATTAAGCTTAAAAATCAAATTAAAATTTTGACAATTTTGTACAAAACGAAAATGTAACTTTGCTAAAAACAAATATTTAATAATTTTAAAACAATTTATATGTGTTAAATTATGCCTTGAACAACTTTACTTAGACGACAGAAGTAGGTTACCTTGTAAGAAAAATGAGTTATCTATGTACTAAAGTAAAATTTTTTGAGTTTTCAATATAAAACCACTTTTTTTATCAAGATAACCTACTTTGGGTGCTTAAGCAAAGTTGTTCAGCATGCAATTTTACTTGTATTTAAAATTAAATCACATTTTTTTTGGCTATTTACTAGGTAAAAAATAGGGTCAAATTAGAAAAAAATTTTTTTTAACTTTGATACTATTTTTCATCTAGTAAATAGCTAAAAAATGCAGCTTGACTTTAAATACAAGTAAAATTGCATGCTGAACAACTTTGATTAAGCGCCCAAAGTAGGTTATCTTGATAAAAAAAGAGATTATATTGAAAACTCAAAAAATTTCACTTTAGTACATAGGTAACCTATTTTTAACAAAATAATCTACTTCTGTCGCCTAAGTAAAGTTGTTCAGGTCATGATTTTTCACATACCCATTGTTTTAAAATTGTTAAATATTTGTTTTTGGTGAAGTTACATTTTTGTTTTGTACAAAATTAGTAAAATTTTAATTCAATTTTTAAGCTCAATTTTTTCTTTTTTTCTTGTTCTATATTTCTGATAAATTTAATTTTAAGTTAATATATAGGAGAAGAAATATCAAAGATTCAAAACTTATAGTAATTTTATATGTTTTTTTATAAATTTTATATGTAGAAAATTTTGTTGTGACATATTGTGTAACTAGGGTTCCAAACCGGTTTAAAAATCTTCAACCGTGACCCATTAGGTAAAAACTGGTTAACAACCGGCTATCCGAAACTAAAACCGATTATCTAATTAATCCGGATCATCCGATTGTAATCGGGTGACCGGATACCAATTATGAACGGGTGACCCGGATATCTGATCATAATCAGGTGATCCAGTTCTAGATTTCATTTTAATCAGAAATCCAGATTGTTAATCGATATTTAACATGCCTAAAATTTCACATAGACAGCGTCAAATTAAACAAATAATCTTTAAAGACAATTATGATTATTCAGCTAGCATGAATAAGGCTATTACTAAAGTTCTGGATAAAGAATAGGGTTCTGCAATTTGATTTGATCTTCAAATATTTGAATCAAATATTTGATCAAATTCAAATTCAAATTTGACTATATTTGATTTAATCAAATTCAAATTTGGCCAAATTTGATTTCATTTGACAAATATTTGATTTGATTTGAAAATTACTATTAAAAATTCAAATTCAAATCAAATTCAAATTCAAATATTTGAATCAAATCAAATTCAAATCAGGGTCAATTTGATTTGATCAAATTCAAATTAACCCAATATTTGATTTGATTTGAATTTGAGGAACTCTAATAAAGAAATTGACGAATTATTGGAATTAATACTAAGTCATCGAACTGGATCGATATCTTACTATACATGAAAGAACAATTAAATCTAATGATTTTTTTCAAGTTTTTTTGCTTAATTATATAAAAGAGTAACTTAAATGAAGGTTTAATAAGTACTGTAATTTAAAGCAAAAGTTCAGTAAGTAATTTGAGCAAAGTTTCAATAAGTAATTTGAGCAAAGTTTCAGTAAGTAATTTTGAGTGAAGGTTCAGTATGTAATTTTATGAAGGTTTAGTAAATTATATAAAATAATAATTTGAGTAAAGGTTTAATAAGTAATTTGAGTAAAAGTTCAGTAAGTAATTTTGAGCGAAGGTTCAGTAAATAATTTAAGCGAAAGTTTTATTATTTACTCTGTATTTTGTTATTATTAAATCTGTAGTTGTTTGATCTGCATTTGAATCATCCCGAAAAAATCACAAAGTTTATTGAAAAGATTCCAACCTCCCATTCTTGCTTTGGATGAATGTAGTTTTCACTTAAATGATATGTCTACCGATATAATTCGAGAGTATAAAAAAAATATTTTATAATAAAAAATTTTTTACTTATTTGGAGTCTCTAAACACTCACACTTCAATTTCTGATTTCAAAATTTCGATACGCAAATAAGATTTTTTAACCTCTTATTTGTTTCCGAAATACGCTATTTTTTTTTAATTCTAAAACCCCTTAGTATTAAAAAATGAAAAGTCATCAAAAAATAAAAATGGGTTGTGCACATTTTTTAAGATTAGGGATTAAGATTAGAGAGTAGAGTTTATGTTAAGTATATGTAGGTTTTAGAACCCATATTTCGATCTGTGACAAATATTAATCAATTACTAATATGGCGCGTATTAGAATTATTTCACCTATCTCTATGTTTAACTTATCGAACACGATACTTTAATCAACCGAATATTTATTAACCGGATACCCGGGTCAATCGAATATTTATTTATAATCGATTATTAACCAGATATCCGCTTATTATATTAAAAACCGGTTGGACAAAACTATTATCCGATTAATAATTTTTTCAGTTCGGGTAATAGGTTATATGGTTACCCGATTGATAGGTTGGAACCCTATGTGTAACTGATATAGCTATTAACAACTTGTCATATCTGGATCAATTATTATAATACAACTTAACTTGTTACAATAATTCTTGCAAAATGTGGATAAATTGCTAAAATAAAATATAACATGTATAAAATTTTAGTAATTTGACAAAATATTCAATTATAACCCTTTTTAAAATTATTTTCAATTTGTTAAAATTTAAATTTGAACCTTAAATCAAATTTGAACCAATTTGCTAAAAAAAAAGATATATATCAAAAATGTTTGGAGTTCTATAAATTATAATAATTATATTGAGTAATTGAATAAAAAGTAAAAAAAATTTTTATGATAAACTAAAATTATTTAATTCATGATCTGCCTGTGAACTAGTGAAAAATCATATGATTTTTACTATTAAATTTCATCTTTTTTAGAATCTGGCGTTTTTTAAGGATAAATCTATTTCGTACTAAATAAACCTTCCTTGTGCATATAACAAACGTTGTAGAGAAGAAAAATAAGAACATAATAGTTGTTGAGACATTAAAATCAGGCTAGTAGATCGTGAGATATAGGTGTATTTGTCCTCACAACTATATGATATAAACAAAGAAATAAACAAATACAGTCAACTCTTTTTAATTTAAACAAACTACTAGAACTGCTTTTTTTTACTATATAAAAATTTAAAAAGTTTAGTTTTCAAAAAGTTATATATGGTTTATTCAAACTTTATAATAAAATTTACAAATGTTCTAGAAGATTTTGTTCAGTTTAAAGAGAGTTTAATAGTGTTCGGTTTAGAGAGGTTCAGATTAGAAAAAGGTGTCTGTAGTCGTAAAGACAAAAATGCCCATATCTTATGATTTGCTAGGTTAATTTTAATGTTTCAACTACCATTATGCTTGTAATTATCGTCTCTACAACTTTGTTATATGCATGAAAAAGGTTTACTTAGTACAAAACAATTTATCTTTGGTAAAATATCAGATTTCAAAAATGACAAAAATTATATAGTAAACATATTCCATAGTTTACTATATTTTTTTTACTGGTTCACATTCAGATTATGAATTGATTTTTGTTTGTTTTTTTTTTATGAAATGATCTTTTTTATTTTATATACTGTCTTATAATTTTTTCCATTTGGCAGTTATGCTATACTATATCTTTATTTAACTATAAGATTATTATTAAAAAAACTAACAATTATCATACAGAATCGAGCTCTAGGCTATTAATATTATAAAGTATAACTATCTGGTTGTTCAAATAATATCTATATATGACCTGCTATAGCAAACTTTCTCATTTCTTTTCTATAGAATTTAGAGTGTTAGAATTACTAACTGGAGTTGCTGTTTATTATAATTATCTACTTTTAAACCCTCTTCTTAGCTTCTTAAGTAGAAGAATTCTACTAGAAAAAAACTAAAACAATATAAAAAATAAATGAAAAATATAAATGAGAAAAAAACTACAATACCTAAGGGCAGTGTTGTCACAAGACAGCTTTGAACAATGATTTAGACAATTTTGGACAATTAAATAAAGTAAAATTACTTAAAATTTTATTAAGATAACCTATTTTTAATTTTAACTGGAATGTGTTCAGTACCTAAAAAAAAATATTTAGTTATATATTTTTTAGATAAATGTATTAATTATTAAAGCCTAGACAAGCTTTGGACAATCTTGGATGTTTAGACAATTTTGGACATGGACAAGCCAAAAAAGGCTTTGGATAGCCAAAACGTCAATACTGCCTAAGGGTAATATAATTAATTATCTAATTATTTTTATCACTTCCTCTCCTTTAATATATATATATAGTCAGGTTTCTTATATAGAATTTTACCTTTTTTTACTTTCTTTGCTCTTTAAAAAATCATTTGATTTTTGTTACTCCTCTAAATAAATAACTAAAAAAATAAAAATAAAAAGAAGAAAAAGTTAAAAAGTGAATAAACATGATAATACTAATATAAAAGAGAAAGAAAAAAAACAATACTATTATAACCTGTGACAGGTGCTAAAAAATTATATAACAAATACAATATTGTATATCTCTAATATAAAGCTTTGTTCTAACTATAAGGTTCCTTCTAACTTCTTACTTTATTTCAGGTATCTCTTTAACCAAAGATGCTAGATCACTATTACATAGAGTAGTACTGTGTTGCAACAAAAACAAGCACATAATTGCATTTTACTAAATTTATCCAAAATGGAAAGTATAAACAATGCTGATCTTTTGACAAAGATATACTGTTTTGTCCACTTTTTGCAAAAATTTTTGAGAAAAAAAAGTAGGATGCAAAAAAATAGAAATCACTTGTCCCAAATTTAATAAAAAATGTACTAAAAAGAGACTTATTTTCTTGTTGTACTCTCTTGTTTTACCACAGGAAACTTTGTCAACAAAGACCTTTTTTAGATTTCTACCAGAATTTTTTGTACAAGGCACCATCTTCTGCCAGTTATCTTGTAAGAAAATGCTTCTGGCTTGCATACCAAATATACAAAGGAGTCTCTCAAAAGAGAAGGTTAATCTTTGTAAAAACTGTACTCCTGTATTAGCCTACTATAATTTGTATATGCAACTCTCCAACAAGAAACTTTTTATTTTTCTAGATAAGAAAATTTGGTCCAAATGATCATTGAAAAAAGTTGATTTTTATATATTATAATTTATTTTTTACTATATTTTTTTTAGGTTTTTTTGAATATTAAAGATAAGATTATGCTTTTATTTTTATTGTAAATTATAAAGACTAATAGACAAACTAGTTTAAATTGAAACTTATGTATAATAATAAAGCTTAGGTTACTTTACTATAATTTACTGTAAATCTACTAAAGTGATCAAAGCTTATCTAAATTTGTATATATAAACTGTTAGTATAATATAGTATATATTTTAATTAAATAAAAATATACAGTAGAAAATAACTAATTTACTACGAATAATTATTATTTGTAATTTATAACATACAGTATAATTAAATATACTATAACAAAACAACCCAATTTTTTTTAAAACAAAAAGTAATTTTTTTATGATTAGAGTTAGAACTATCTGTGCTATTAATTAGTATTTTCTAAAATATAATACAGATTATATAAATAAACTTTTTTATTATCAAATAAGAAAAAGTCTATTTGTAACAGCCTGTTACACATTTATCTGTAACAGCTATAAGGTTAGTATTAATATTAAAGTAGGGTTAAAGTTAGGGTTAGTGTCATGATTAATACAAAAATTGCAAGAGGATCATTTGGTTGCCTAGTAAAATTTTGAGTTATAAATATAGCTGTTACAGATAAACGTGTAACAGGTTGTTACAAAAAGATTTATCCATCAAATAATTAATATATCTAAATTTTATATTAAATTTGTAATAAAAATGCTAATACTTATTATAAAATTAAAAGGTAGTAAAAATAAAACCGAGGGAATTTATCTTAACCAATTTTATTGTATTTACATATTTGTGACGCACGTTATTTGACCAAAACAATCAACGAAATGTATTATTTCCAATCACAGAATCCGCTAACTGATAATCAAATAAGAAAATAGTAAAATCCGTCAAAAAGAGTCTATGCGGTTTATTTTTAGTCACTTCTCAAATTTACATTAAGAGCTTTCAAATGTTAAGGATAGTGTTTGTAGTCGATATAAATTTATCGACTCAACAAAGCTGATATTTAAAAATCGACTAAGTAGACTAAGTCGAATCGCTGTATATTAAATACATATATCCCAAATTCTCCAGTATTCAAGATCTATTTCCTAAACATACTATGGTAAATTAAACAGGTATACGTAGTAAATGTTCATAAATTGAGAATAACTCATTATATATGTAAATATATGATTTAACAATTGTTCTTACAAGATAATTAGTATGAATAAAATGAAGTTGAATGGTAAATATTTATTGAGTGGATTATTTTAAGAATATAGTATAAAAATATTTTTTTTTGGAATCCTGAATCATGCAGCCATCTGCTGCCTGTTCGAAAGTTTATAACTCATCCCTGGTCGGAATGCATCAGGATCCTGGTCGGCAGGGCCGGAAATGATCGATTTTGCCAGGATCACTAAAAATTTTACTAGAGTTCCGAACCGGGTTATAGTAAACCGGGTCACCCGTGTCAAAACGGGTGACCCGGATCACTGATTTGAAATCCGGGTCAAATCGGTTGGTATGTTAATTCATGTTGAATAATTCAGTAATTCGTTCTGTATATTAAATCATGTCGTTTCATTTAATAGCAAATTCGAAACTTTATTTTGAAGGTTGACTGAGAGTTATGATTTATTAACATTTGCCTTAATAAAAACGAATACCTTCACAGGGCAATTATTTTGTTGTTTTCACCTTATTGATATTAGATATAGATATTTTGCAAATTCACAAAGTTTGAGTACATGATTTCATTTAGTTTTGCTTTATCTCTATAATCCTACAGATAAATTACTGATTTTTAACTTTTAAACCAACGACTTGTCAAATTTCTAGTATTTGTTTAAGAGATTCACGAATTTATATTATCGTGATTATTATTCTAAACGAAAGAATAAACCGTAAATAGTAAATGCTTATTTTTTATTTTCATTTTCGTTTTATCAATAAGTGACAATCATTCGTTGATTCAAAAATGATTCCGAACTGACAGGAATCAATAAATGACACATAACATTATAAAACCCGGGTCACCCGATTTCAATTCACACGGGTGACCCGGGTGAAAAAATTGCATCCGGTTCGGACCTCTAAATTTTACTAATGAAATCGTAGCCGTTCATTAAGTGAAAAGTACCCAGCTGATAAATTTTGCTATAGAACTTACTAACCACTAGGGCTAAATCCGACCAGGAATTTTGGAGATTGCCCTGTAAAATCAGAGATAATGAACAGCCCAGCGTTCTATGTCCCAGTCAGTGTTGGGCAAATTAATGATCAACCAAAAATTTGCTGGTCAAATTGGTCTGGTCAAATTGGTCAAGTCTGTTATATAAATATAAGATATATATTATATAACAAATTTATATTTAAATATTCTATTTGACCAAATTGGCCAGTACAGATCCTTTGACCAGACCGGTCAAATTGGTCAAATTGATCTGGTCCAATGGCCAAACTGGTCTGGTCAAGCCAACCAACACTGTCCTAGTATAAGAAGGCACCGCCACATACCTCTGCCCCCGACCGGTCTCGAACCAAGGACCTACTGTACTAAGTCCACATCTTAACTGATTAGGAAATAAGGATTTATTTTTTTTGGTAATTTATAAAATCAATATATGATCCTGTCTATTTGTGGTATTACAAACCACGTGATTTTTTTAAAAATTTTTAAGTCGACATAAATTTATCGACTTTGACTAATTACTCGTTGTATATTACAGCTGTTCTCATAAATTCTGGGACAATTGAAAATTTCTTTCTGATGACTGAATTCAATAAGTTAGAGAGTTAGAATCAATAGGTAACTGGTTTTTCAGATGTCCCAGAATTTATGAGAACAGACATATATATTCCGAAATTTCTTATTCATCGACTAAGTCGATCTTTTAAACAACCGGTCAACTTAGTCGGTTAAGTCGATTTTTACGTCAAATCGATTATAGTCACTAGTTAAGGAGCAGGCGTGCTTTATATATAGGACAAAGTTAAACTAACAGCTTTTTTACACTAAATAAAGTCGGAATACATATTTGACACAAATTAACATATGAAATTTAGGTGGTATCTCGACTGATATAAATTATCGGTTATTATATAATCTAGAACTTAGTACTGCAATATTAAGTTCTTCAGATAATATCGGATAATAATTTTTGAGCGTCTTACTTTTGATGCAAACCACTAGATTTACATTCTCATAAAATAATCAAAAGAAGTATATATTTTAGTTCCGTATTCGTAAACATGCACAATGATAAAATTAGTGGTTCGGATCATGTAATATTTTAAAATATATTCCTTTACCATTGCGACTATATTTATTACTATGTTAAATAATACTTTATACGCTCAATATTTTATGTATATAATCATTAACCAGATAATTTTCTTAGTTTCCTTTTTTGTTTCGATATCTAAAGTAAATTACTCTTCAAACTACAGACTTTACCCGACAATCAATATCTGACAATCAATATCTGAAGCTGCATGCAGGCTAAAAAAGAATACACTATCATTTATTCCGAGCGACGGTAAGGTTAAGGATGTACCTCGCGCAAAATGACGAAATTCTCACATCACGACTTTCACGCACCTTGCGCAAGGTGACATCAATCTCGCGTAAGTGTCAATTAAGATGATTTTAATGATCAGCAAACTATCAATATAAAATTTTTTTTTAGTTGATGATTAAATTAAACATTTATCATATGACACACATAAAGTCGCCCGATGTAACCTTGCGCAGGATATATGCTAAGTTTTATTTCACGCGAGGTACATCCCTAGGTGGGGTTGTTGTATAATGACGCATATCGCACATGACTGCATGTAATTTGAAATTCATGTCATGTTAACATTACTATAGTTTATTGCAGTTATTGCAGTATTGTGATGACTTTCTGATTATCATTTTCTATAGTGCAAAGCATTTAAGTGCAGGCATGATTACACGTATGCAGGGCATGATAGCGCTTGGTGTCCAAATATTGTCAAAATTAAAAGGCTTTTTTGTCTTATAATTTACTAAAGTTGATTTTAGCAATTTTTACCATTATTAGAATCACAAAAACTACTATGATTTTTTTTAAAGGCTAAAATAGTAATAATCAACTAGGTCAGCTGTAATTAGGGATGTTTATTACGTAAAATTAATGATTATTATTATCTTAAATATATTTAAATCTAGATTTAACTGTTCAGAAAAAATGGTTCTTTTACCATTCCTAACCGTAATAGATTAAAAAAAAAATTTTTTTACCAATTCTGATGTGATCGAGATATTATTGGACCAATAGGTAGCACTGAATATTATTAAAGCGATTTTTTTGCATACAAGCATTATAAAATTGTTTAGCGCACAGACTTTGACCAATCGAATCGATTTACATTATATTACAGAAATACACTAAATAATGACCGAGAGACTGAGATTATCGTTATGTAAACAGCATAAGCATATATGCTTATAAAGTGGGGTATAATTGAGATTGCCACAAAAGTGTTTCAAATATAGAAACAACAAATTTCTTTTTTTCTTTTTTTTTTTAAACTTTCTAAAAAATGCGGGAGAAGTATCTTTTGTTCGATTCTTACGAATCTGTAGAGTAATGATCACTTATTTGTTAAAAACCATAAAAATTTGCGCCAAAACAATTATTGCACGCATACATTAAAAGATACCATGTGAATCAATAGATCATCTAATTGTTTACTAGCTCATTTTTCCAACGAATGCAACGCAAGACAAATGCTGCATTCAATTCATATCAATGTACGTGCTTACAGTACGTACATGAAGATGTAAATTAGTCATGCCGTGACAACATAACATGTAATAATAGGCATTAGTCTTTAACATAATAGAATTGCTTGCGTATCTAGTTAGCATTGAAGATATTATTCTCTTGTTGAAGTTAGCATGTAAGGTCAAGATCAGAGATTGAAATTTTTATAAGTGCATGCATTCGACTATCTTCAGACTCAAACGGATGAATTGTAACCCGGATTAATAAATGAAAGCTGGTACAGAATGACAGATGTATTAGCAGGAGATAGTGATCAACTCAGTAAATGAGTGACGGGTAAATTTCCCCTGAAATGTTTCATGATCTTTAAACAAAGAATCTTGAAGGATGATCTAATCTGATTATTAGAATGCATAAGCTTTTTTCAAAGAGTAAATGCTTATCAATTTAGTTACAAAAGACGAAGTACTAATGTATTGTACAAAATTAATGCAAACTTAAAGCGTATAATAAATCATTGAGTGTCGCAAAAAAAAAATATTAATTTTTGCATGGGAGTTACATAGTAACAACATTTATTTGTGTTGCAATTTCTACTAATCACTTTAATAGCAGAAAGTCACATGGAACGATAAATAAGAATTGTTTGATTACATCATATAACGATAGATTTTTATTCGGGAAGATGTTCAATTAACCATGCAACCTTATTATTTAAAGTATAAATGCATATATCAATATGATTTATAGGAAGTCCTCGAGTTTAAATGTAGCATCGATTAATATAACATAAACATGAATTATAATTGTAATACCTTTGAGTATTTTTGAGTGTTCAAGGATTTAAAATTATCTTTCAATTTTTTTACAAAATCTTTTCCGAAACAAATTGTGAGTTGTACGAGCTAAATTATTTGTTGATATGTGTGTTAATTTCAATAAAGTCTAACATCCCTGTATTCATGAAATATAAAAAAAAAGAAGGTATTAAACATAATATTTGTTTAAAGATTCTCGTTATGTCTCTGTGTAGTGAAGGTTTATATGACAAAATTGACATTTTAGACCTGCTATAATGCGCAGCCGATTTCCATGATTTCTTGATGCATCAACTCGTCTTGTTAAAGGAATGTTCTTGATGCTGCAAAAACTATTAACATAACCGATAATAGTAAGAATCGGATATATATCTTTGATATGAAAATTAACCCGATGAGTAGTTTTTTACATTGTAAAATCCAAACCCAAACCATGATTTTCATACCAAAACGCTCTCGAATTATTTTTGTATTACATTATTATGCAAACAAATATGCCGGACTAAACCGGTTGAAAAATTCTATTTAAAATTCTATTTAAAATTTAATGAAAAAAAAGCATAGCTTAAAATAGAATTTCAATGTTTGACAAGTACTTTATGTTAAAAAAAACATTCTCATTGTTTGTGGGAAAGCATAAATAAATTAAACATTATACCATTAACACAAGCACTTATTACGTTGCATTTTTTTTGTATACTACATAAATCAAAAACAAAGTGCTTTTTTTTATTTGTTCCTTAAACTCTTCTCGCAAATTTTTTCAAATTTTTTTGTCTGTAAAAGTTTAAGCGCACACTTTATTTTGTCAAGTATTTTTTTCTGTTGAAAGGAATAAAAAAAAAAAAAAAAAAAAAAGTCATACAAATCATGGCGTCTAGTCAGCCACAAGTACACCAACAATCCTCAACACATATGATGAAGACAACAAGGTCTGGACGACCTTTTGTAAAGGTTAGTTTAAGTGGTAGTATGTTTGTTATATCACTCGAGACAGAGTGACTTTTTACTGAATTTTTTTCAGTAGTTAAAAGTAATATATAGTTGATATAATAGCATATATTTATGTTATTTACGTTATTTCTGTTTCTTATAAATATAAAATTATATGGATATTAACAATTCAAATTTTTTTTAGGATATCCATGATTTGTATTCAACGCTGGTCGTTTCATTACCGATGGAGTCACATCGATATTTATTTCGAAGTTACTCAAATTCATTCACAACCGAGGAAGCTATTGCAAACCTTGGTTCTTTAAAATTTACTCAATCACATCGGACTCCAGACCCGAAAGATCCTTCACGAATCATAACGACCACAACAACTACTACTTTCAGCATGACAAAAGAAATGGCAAAAAGTGTGTGCCAAACTTTTATGGACTCTAAATTGTTCGTAAACCTTGCGGATTCAAACAGTCGATCCTTCAAAGACAGAAATGTATACGGCCTTACGCCAAAAGGTCTGTATATTTTGGAGCGTTTTGTTGCTAGAAATGGCATCACTGCACCACATTTGACAAAATTATTTGCTTCGCAAACTTCATCAATTAAACTATATTATATCGAACGAAGTATGGATAATGACTCTATTGTCTTAAATAAGCAAAATATTGAGTCAATTTTTCGAAAGTTCGTTGGCGATAAACCAAATGATGTTACAAACTATGATATAGACTACACTTCTGATTCTGCTTCTGGCTCATCTACTGAAAGAGGTGATCGAAGCCTTGGAATTGAGCTTAAGGACCGACTGTTTAATCATCGAATGTATCGACAAACATTTTCTGGTGTTGCCGCTGTCGAGTGGTTATGCGATTTTACGACTTTGATTACTAAGGAAGAGGCCATGAAAGTTTCAACAGAATTTATACGTTATGATTTAATAGAATGTGTCTCAGAAAAAATTAGCGATGATAAAAGGAAACCTGATAAAATTATTGCATTTAGATATTCTAAATCTACTTATTATCAGATTACAAATTATGGACGACAGATTGCCTTATGGGATTATGATGTTCATAATAATTATAATACAAATCAATTATATAGTGGTAACTCGAATACTCTTAAAAACGGTAAAAGCAAGAGTATTCCCAATCTTTCACACCACAACACTAACGATTCAAATACAAACGGTCAGATCGATAAACCTTTGCCAAATCTTAGTGAAAGTCATAAACCACATCGTAACTCTACGAACGACAAAGATGGGCATAATTTTTCTATTCCCAAGGAATCTAATACAAAAAAACTTCAACAAATATTGGATGATCCTTTTTTATGTTCTTTATTTATGGAATTTTTGAAGGCCAAATTTTGTGAAGAAAATTTATTGTTCTATTTAGAAGTTCAGGATTTCAAATTAAAATACAATATAAGCATAAACGAGGATAGCGAAATATTAGACCCTAATAAACAAACTGATCTTATCAAAGATGCCTTTCGGATTTACAGTACTTACCTGGCTCCTCATTCACCTCAAGAGGTGAATCTTGAACATAATTTAAGACAGGACATGATTCAATATATGTCAATGATAGTACCAGATCCGCAGTCTCCTGGTTTCGACGAAAAATCATCTAATAAAATAACAGGTCGTTTATATGATAAAATTCAGGATACGATTTTCAGGCTCATGGCTACGGATTCTGTACCCAAGTTTATTAAAACAGAAAAATATTTAACGTCTGCTTCCATACGTAGGGCTGATAATGGGGACTCTAACAGCATCGGTTCTCATAGACATAATCCGTCATCCTCTAGCGGTGAGAGTCAAGAAACGAAGTCATTATAATAATTTATTGGGATATAATTTGGATGTAGTTTTGGTCAATTTTTGTAACTTTATAGCGTCTTAAACTAGAGTTTTCACTTTTTTGTATTTTATTATTATTTGGTATTTATATTTGTTTATAGATTTTTTGGTTAACCCATCTTTTCTATACAGTATGTATGTATTCACACGTTTAAATAATTCATTAATATCATTTCCTATCTATTCACCCTATATTAAATTTTACTTACGGGCGACTTTTTTGTGAAATTGGATATACATACATGAAGTTTGAGGCAGTTACGTGTATCGGCTATTGTGATAGGATTAATTGATACACATGAAAATTACATTTTCGCTATCTTTTAAGAATTTTATTCCGTTCCATTCGATTGATTTCAAGACGACGAATCAATTCAACTATTAATCCATAACATCCTTTCACACATATCGTTTACTGCTATTTTACTTCCTTATACCTTCTTAATGTTCATCCTTTTGGGAACGTGCCGCCATAAAATAATAATTCACCTTACATTTTCGGTTTCATTAAAAACGATAAACAAACAATACACTCATTGATATGTATTTTTAATCCTAAATAAACATTAATACTATTATACTAGTCATTTTATTTAAACAATAGAATCAATATAAATTGTTGTTAAATCTATATTAATTATAAAGTGGAATCTATTTCTCATAATAATTTTATTGTATTGAAAACCAATGAGTTGTTTAATTTAAACTTTATTGTATCCATTAATAACATAAAAAGATATACAATATAATATATTTAATGAAATAATTTATTATACTTTCTCAAACATTTAATCTTACTATTTATTTTAGTTCTTTTGATATACATATATATAATTTATAATAATTTATAAAGTACTAGAAACTAGATCTGTTTAAAAAATTTTACCAAGTTACCAGGTTTAAATCGCCATCCAAAAAAAAAAAAAATTTTCAGATCACACGATTTAACAATCACGATATATTTATCATACGATAATATGTGAATGAACTGAAATTTTTTTAGGTGACTTAACCTCGGTTGATTGGTTCGACCGATATACATATTTAGATTATCTGGAAGTTTTCGGGGAACCATCCTATTTTCGTGGATTATAAAGGTCTCTTACATTCCACCAAAAAAAAATTAAATAGTAAAAAAGGAAAACAATCAGTAAAAAATGAGAGTGGGTCTGATGTATGTATACGCACTTTTACGGCAATCAATTTATATACAAAATAAAGTTAACCTTTTTATAATTTTATACAAATTAATGATTTGGCTGAACGATAAATTGATGAATTATAATCCTTGGAAACGGTTTAAGGTTTTCGAGGATCCCTATTTTCCCTATCGAATTTGTGCATAAACTATAACACCAAAAGAAAGATTATACATAGGTACGCAATGCATACCTATTTTTATAAAAAAATATATATGGTTAAACGAGGTTTAACTTTATTTTATATACAAAAAATTAAAATTAATGAATTTGGCAATACGATAAGTAAAATATAATCCACGGAAATAGGATGATTCCCGAAAATAAATATGCATACCTTATTTTCGGAAATCATCCTATTTACGTGGATTATTCTTAATCGATTTATTGTATCAGCTAATTTATTAATTATTATTATAAAGTTAACGTTAAAGAAGTTTAATTTAATATAACGTTAATTGGCCAACAATAAATGAAATACGAAAATAGATAGCCCCAGAAAATAGGTATGCATGCATACCTGATATTTTCAAATGTTCATATTTAGAATTTTTATATATGAAATTTATTTTTAAGCCTATAAAATTGATAACAATGGTATTGGGACTTTGCTACGGCAAATCCAAACTGGATTCGCCAATTCTCCTAGTTGCATAATAGTTTTATTTAGTCATCGCAATAGTATTATTTTTAAATGAAGGTCTTAGTTACACATGATAGAACACGATAGTTATTTAGGACAAGGTTTTTTTTTTTTATTTCTCTTAGTAAAAACGAAAATATCACATAATTAAGGGTAAAAGATTTTTAACCTTTTTTAACCAACGTTTTTGATTAAGATTTGTTTTATACCTAAAGACTAAATTAATTTCAAAAGCTAATAGCTCATAATACAGAAAAGATACAAAAAAAAAAAAGCTGCTAAATTGTTTCAAATTAATTTACTACAACTTAGTGACTTTATTTTGAAATAATTATTATATATTTTCGATTTATACCACTTTAAATATGCTCAATTTTATATAATGTATTAAAAAATTAACAAAAATAAAACCATATTGGGCTTTTGTTATTGGTTAATTTTAAAAAAATTTGGTAAATAATAAAATTTAAATCAATAAAAAAATTTTTTAACCAATCAAAATGCAAGAAACCAATAAATATTATTAGTCAATATAAAATTTTTTATATTGAACAAATTATGACAGGGTGTGGTAATTTAGAATAGTAGTCAAGTTGTTACCCAAGCAATAGGTTGTGAGTTTGAATTCCACTAGGAATGTTTTTTGAAAAATCAAACTTGTGCTAATGTAATTAACCTTTGTTAATAAGTTGGATCATAGCAGAGAACCTGTAACTCAGATAATACTATTTAAAATAGAAGATTCTAGAAGTATTTGTATTAACTTGTACACAGAGGAATACAAGCTAGTACTAGTATTGGCACATGACCAGGTCATAATAGATCATATTACTAAGTTCAATTAGTAAAGTCATATTACTATTTTTTTCTAGTATTGCTACTAAAAAAGTACAGGCATATGACTGTACTAGTGATTTGAACCAGTTGGTCTATAATCAGGTAACCAACCTAAACCAAAAGAAATACGGTTAACCGTTTGAATAAAATGCTTAATCAAATAATTTAGCATAATTGAATAATAGCTGATTAACTGATTACAAAACAGTTGTATTGCACAAGAACAATTTTTTTTTACATTCATAGATCTAGCACTCTAGCATGAACCTAACTTGATTATTTCTTAATGCTTTTTATTTAAAATCTAGGCTTTTTAACTTGTATTTTAATATTTGAGTTGTCTAGTTTAACTATAATGTCTATTTTATATTTTATTTTATGAGTACAAAAAAAAGTTATAAGCACAATTACAGCATATAAATCATTGTGCCTTTAGTACAACTAGTTGGAAGAAAAGTACAAACTATATATGCAAAACAAGTACTATAATGGGCTAACTGGCATGTAATATTTTAGATCTAATTATTTAAAGTTAATAAGGCAGGTAAAATCTTGTATTAAATATTCCTTTAAAAATGAAAACCTAATCTAAAGTTCTTTTTTTTTTTTTGTTTATACAAATGAGAATTAGAAAACATGTTAATGAAATTATCATTCCTTTTTAGAAATAATATTTGAGAAATCAATTTTGGGTTTAAAATTAGAACCCGAGAGTAATATAATTATTGAAAAAAATATGTTCATTAGAGGCTGAAGTAGCAGAAATACCAAAATATTTTCAGGCTAGTTTTGAAAAGTTTAGAAATAGAAATTGTTGCTGCTTTTACTATAAAAGGGTATTAGAATTGTTAGGGGCCACTAAAATCTGTCTAAAATCATGATAGTAATCTAATTCATCCATAGATTCTTGCAACCTTTGGGATTTGCCAAATATAATGTTTTTAAACATATTATTAGAAAAAATATTTGTTAGGTTGAATAAAATAGATTGTTCTTCTGGTGGTAAGGGGAGTGACAAAAATCAGGTGATTTTTTAGGGGGAAAGGAGGTAAAAAAAGTTGAAATTATATATAAAAACCTAACTATATATATTAAGGAAGAGGGAGGAGGGATAGGCCTCTGATAAAAAATAATCAGGTAATTAATAACACGGCCCTAATATCAATTGGCAAAGCTAAAAGTAATATTCTTCAATAGTATGATCACAAACATTATCATTTGTAAAGGCCATTTCTTTTAGTCAAAGGTCTGATAATGTTGTAAGAAGGAAAATTTGAGATAGTTGATTCTAATATTCAAAAGTGAGTTAGAAATAATATTTTGTACTTCTTTTACAATTATTTTAGAGTCATTTTTTAATTGATTTTTTTGAATATTAAAGAATACATTATTATCTTTGAATTTGGATTTAAATCAAAATTGAGTATTTCCTGAAAATCTATTTAATATTAAAAAAGGTAACCATATCTGCGGATTTTTGGAATTTACTATTAAAAATTCCAAAAATCTTTAACAGTGAATAGCTTTTGTTCCACCAGTTCGTTTTTGATGAAACAACTGCCAAAATGTTCACATTGATGAGACGGTTCTAATGAACCTAAAATTGCTAAAATCCAATTACTGGATCCAGAGATCATTAACGATTTGTGTCACTTCGAGTATTTAAAGATTGGTTTTTTGCAATCCTTAAATATCCAAAGTGACACAAATCATTAATGATCTCTGGATCCAGTAATTGGATTTTAATGATTTTGGATTCATAGAATCATCTCATCAATGTGAACATTCTGGCAGTTGTTTCATCAAAAATGGACTAGTAGAACAAAGTTATTAGCTGTTAAAGATTTTTAGAATTTTTAATAATAAATTCCAAAAATCCGTAGATATGCATGACTAGTTTTGATTATAATTTAAATAGTAGAACTAATTGCTTGTATCTGTTAATTGTTTGGGTCAAATTCGCAATAAAAAAAAACTATGTTTTGCTAAATGATCTACAAATTTAATTCAAGTTATAAGCAATTAATTTTATTATTTAGATTACAATCAAAATTAGCCGCAATATATAAATATAAATTAAAATAAAATTTTAAAATATTTATACCCTTATCATTGTTATAATTATCTTTATCAAAGTTTGGTATATAATGAAATTTTATTGCCTCTATTAAAGAATGAATGAATTATATAGTAGGATATTGCCCAGTATTAAAATACTTTGTAGCACTATTGAAGGGTTTTAACAATTCAATTAGCTTTTTAACAAGCTTCCATTTATTATCATATAATATCAAGTTTTGTAGTTTTTGGCTATTTTTTCATGAATCCAGATCTTCTTAAAGAGGTAATATTACTGAAAGCATTTAATTACAGAACAAAGTTCAATTAGTCTTTTCTATAATCGATATTTGGAGTTCTAGTAGTGAAAACATCTTTAATAATTCGTAATATAGGAGTAAATTTTTCAACATCAACTTTACATTCAGTTGTTATTTCATCTTTATTCTCTGAGCTACTTTTATAATCTAAATATAGATTGTTTTACGAAGTTAAAATCTTATGATATATATGTTGTGCGTCAGATTAAAACTTGCGTCAGATTGAATCTGACGCACGTCAGATGACTATCAGTTGACCAGCATTAAATGATCAGCAACAACTGGTCTAAACTAACCTCTAACTTTACCGTAATTTTACCCTAACCCTAATCTAATTTAGGCCAGGTCTAATCTGACGCAAGAATCGATCTGACGCACGACATATATAACTTTACAAAGGCTTTAGTAAATCGTATTTTATACAATTTTAATAGCAAAAATTACATATTATGTACTATTAATTTTCGAAATAATGAGCATGGATATTATTTTAAATTTTGGTCAAATTAAGTTTAATTCAGGCCAAAATTCAAAATAATATGCGTGCTCATTATTTTAAAAATTTACAGCATATTACTGCATTTTACCGTAAAAATATTTTTTTGATTGGTACCCTCTTTGATTTGTACCAAGTATATTTTAAGACTATTAGTTATAGGTCATGTTCCTTTTGCACGAGGTGCACTATAGTGCACTCTATAATATCTGGTATAACATAAAATTAAAACAACCAAAACAACCTGTTCTTTTTGTTAGTTAGAGTTAACAAAAAAAAAGGGTTTATAGTAAAATTTTACAAGAAATTTTTTTTGTTAAAGTGCAAAAAGTAGTTTCATAAGCAAATTATAAACTACAAGCAATTTTTTAAAATATCAACATTTTTTTCGATTTCATATTACACCTGATCCTATATTATAATTGGTCAATCAAATAGGTGCATTACAACACATATGTGCTAAATTATATAAATCTATAATAAAAATTATAATAAAAAATATGAATTTACTATAAACTTTAAGCTAAAGATTCTTTTTGGCTTAACTAATTAACTTAAAATTAAATTTTACAAATATATAGAACAAGAAAAAAAGAAAAATTAAGCTTAAAAACCATATTAAAATTTTGTTAATTTTGTACTTTTTCAAAATATAACTTCACCAAAAACAAAAATTTACTAATTTTAAAAATCGTATTTTAAACAACTTTACTTAGGCGACCAAAGTAGGTTACCTTGTAAGAAAAATAAGTTATCTATATACTAAAGTTAAAAATTTTTGGTTTGTAATATAAAACCCTTTTTTTATCAAGATAACTTGCTTTGGGCCTATCCTTAAACTGTCTAGTGGGCAAATTTGCCTACTAAAATCTTATTTTTTTTGTTTTTTAAGTGATTATGCCAGATTTTCCTAAGCATTTTCCCCTCTTTTATAAGCTAGAATTAAAGTATACCATTTTGCAGATTAATTTGTAATTTTATATTATATAGTAGTGGTATATTACAAGGAATATGCATGCTAGTAGTACAGCGATTATTTATTAATTACTATTAATTAACTATTAAAAAAATCGAAAAAAAATCGAAAAAATATTATTATGAATAAGTCTTCACATTTCATACAATAATATTTCATCTATGTCTGTAATATTCATAGCTAAATTATCAAAACGATTGAGAAGCTTTGACCCAATAAACATTTCTTAACAAAAATACAAAATATTTTGTGAAATTTGCTTACGATCTTTGCTTGTATCACATGGCATGTGCAATGACATACTATTGTATTGTCACATGCATTGTGTTCCCAGAAGTTACTTTAGTCAATTTCATTAATTCACTACAAAATTTTAAAATAGGAAGACAATTCAATCATCATGGTACTTTATTCGATCTTCAAGTGATAACATTATCCGGATTTGTTAATGATGTAAGACTTTACCTTCGAGTAGCCAATAGAGCACGAATACGAATTGATGAACAATTTAATATTCCTACAGATATATTAATGCCAAAAATTTCACAAAATCATAAGATTATATATGTAAAAAATTTACTATCATATACGTTTACTTTTCTTCCAATTATTTTAGCAAGCAAATTTGCCCGTTTAGCTTGAACAGTTTAAGGGATAAGTAAACTTGTTCAGAGGGTATTTTTACTTAATTCAAATTAAACTATATTTTTTCAGACCTTTTACAAGTGAAAAATAAGATTAAAGTTAAAAAAATTTTTTTCTTTCAGAAAAAATTTTTTTCTCTAACTTTAACTCTATTTTTCATCTGTTAAAAATATAAAAAAAAACACATTTTGACTTTAAACCAAGTAAAAATACCCCCTAAACAAGTTTACTTAGAGGCCCAAAGCAGGTTATCTTAATAAAAAAAAGGGTTTTATTACAGACCAAAAATTTTTAACTTTAGTATATAGATAATCTATTTTTCTTACAAAGTAACCTACTTTGATTGCCTAATTAAAGTTGTTTAGAACACGATTTTACATATAATTGTTAATTTAAATTAGTGAATTTTTAGCAAAGTTATATTTTGAAAAATACAAATTATCAAAATTTTAATATGGTTTTTTAAGCTCAAATTTTCTTTTTTTTTGTTCTATATGTTTGTAAAGTTTAATTTTAAGTTAATTAGTTAAGCTGAGAAGGAAATTTAGCTTAAAGTTTATAGTAAATTCATATATATTTTTATTATAATTTTTATTATAAACTTATTTTAAAAAAACATGACCTATGTTTGCTATTTGTTGTAATATTTTGTAAAAATTTTTACTTATGAGCTAATATACGCTTTTTGCAAAAGGCCTTCCATACAATGTACTCTATACTATGCAAAATATCTAAGAGTACAAATCAAAATTTTTATTATGTAAAATTAAATAATGCGTTTTTTTTGGCCATTTACTAGGTGAAAAAAATGGGTCGAAGTTAGAAAAAAATTTTTTTTCTAAAAAATTTTTTAAGAAAAAATTTTTTTTTTACATTTTTCACCTAGTAAATGGCCAAAAAAACGTGATTTGACTTTAAATATAAGTAAAATTACGTGCTGAACAACTTTGCTTAAGCACCCAAAGTAGGTTACCTAATGAAAAAAAAGTTTCATATTGCAAAGTTAAAAATTTTAATATTTGTACATAGACAACCCATTTTTTTTACAAGGTAACCTACGAAGGTCGCCTAAGTAAAGTTGTTCAGAACATAATTTTACATATACTCATGATTTTAAAATCAAAAAAGATTTGTTTTTGACAAAGTTACATTTTCGATTTGTGCAAAAATGGCAGAACTGTGGCTTGGCAGAAAAGGTTTTTTTATTTATCTCATTTGCTCTATATAATCGTGAAATTTAATTTTAAATTAATATGTAGGTTGAAAAACATCAAAGCTTCAAAGTTTATAGTAATTTTATATGTAATTTTTTAAAATTTCATATATATGAAATTTACATCTAATATTTGTATAACAAGTCAGATGACTGTTATAGCATAAATCTATAAAATTCTTTACTATTAATAATATCAAGTCAACAACAAACCATTTTATCTATAATAGTACAATAAATATTAAGATTTTTCTCCTTTAGGGAAGTGCAGTTTATTACGTGATTAGGGTTTACATAGGTCCTGACCCCCCTAGTGATAGGACTATTAACCAATCAAATTTTAGTATATTTAAAAAAAATTCAAAAACGTCTTTGACCTGAAAATAAGTTACCCCATAATCGACAAAAGTCGCTACATAGTAAAGTCTAAATTTTACTAAGCAAATCGAAAAAAATCGATTAAGTAACCTTATTCAGCAGATCAAAATACACTTATCACAAAATTTTCATAAGCATTAGAGAAGTTTTTATTAATTGACTTTTGATTTTTACGTTCGACGGAAAAATTAAAATTTTTTAAAAAAATATATTCGCCACACAATTGACAAACGTTGCTACATAGTAAAGTCTAAATTTTACTAAGCAAATCGAAAAAATCGATTAAGTAACCTTATTTAGCAGATCAAAATACACTTACCACAAAATTTTCATAAGTATTGGAGAATTTTTTATTAATTGACTTTTGATTTTTACGTTTGACAGAAATATTAAAGTTTTTTAAAAAAAATATATTCGCCCCACAATTGACAGACGTTGCTACATAGCAAAGTCTAAATTTTACTAAGCAAATCGAAAAAAATCGATTAAGTAACCTTATTCAGCAGATCAAAATACACTTACCACAAAATTTTCATAAGTATTGGGGAACTTTTTATTAATTGACTTTTGATTTTTACGTTCAACAGAAAAATAAAATTTTTTAAAAAAATATATTTGACAAACACTTCAATATCATTGGCTATTTCATATGGGCCGATTTTTGTGATTTTAGTGATGTTTACAAAAACGTGACTAAGATCTTCAACAAATATTACCAATCAGATTTTAGAACATGATATTTGTGAATAGATCTACAATTTTGTATTACAACTCTTGCCAATTAAGTTTTAGAATTTTATGATAATTGATAATTGCAAAAAAAAACAATCTTTTCTAACCAATAAAGAACCAAAGATAGATGTTAGAAGATGAGTTGGGGATGAGTTGGGGATGAGTTTTGAATGTAAATTTTATGGAAGTAGAATTTACATCAACATAACAATATTTTTTTAAAAAAAACTTTTTAACTTTATAATGGCAACAAAAATTTATTCGAATAAACTTTATTTAGAAGACAAATACTTTACAATTCTATTTCTGCTATTACTAGTACTATGTGTGTACTACTGTATACTAGAATGGTCAATTTAAAGAAAAACAAGGTATGCAACATATATTTAATTTTAAGAGAGGGTCTTGTACATTGTTTACTTAAGGTTTTAAATTTAAACTATTGTTTTATTATTATTAATAATGACATTAATAACAATATCTCATATTTTAATTTAGCATTATAGAAATTAATTCTGCTAAGTTCGTTGGTTTGTTGGGTTAGTAAATATAGGCTTGGTGCTAAGAAAAGGGTCGAATTTGACAAAAAAATAATATGCACAAAAAATTAATTATATCATGAACTATCAATTAGAATTACATAATTTTGGTACCAATTGATTTGTCCCATTGAGACAAATCTATTTGTACTAAAATTATGTAATTCTTTCAATAATTCACAAAACAATTAAATTTTTTGTACATATTATTTTTTTGTCAAATTCGACCCGTTTCTTAGCACCAGGCCTATGAATAGCAGATAATAAATACTAGAAAATTGTTTGCAAAGGCGTTGATAATAAATTTACTGCTTTTAAATATGTAATAAATATAATTTATTAAGTTTGTAATAATAAGTCTTTGACGATTTGATTTTTTGTATTATCATCGGCAAATTTTATATATACAAGTCACTCTCGTTATAGTGAACTCTCGATATAGTGAAGATTGGCTATAGTGAAGAATTTTTTTAGAACAGAATTATTATTACTATAATAAAAGGCTCTCGATATAGTGAATCTCTCAATATAGTGAAGAAATTTTACAGCCCGAGGACTTCACTATAACGAGAGTGACTTGTAGATATATATCGATTACTAACTAGTATAATATATATTGATACTAAATACTCCTGCTGATTTTTATCGATAGTGATAGTAATCGATATATATCCATAATGAATAAATATCGATTACTAACCAATTGGATATATATCGATTATAAACACCCCTGCCAATTTTTATCGATAGTGATATATATCTATGATAGTTAATAATTGATATATAACCAATATACCAATAGTAATTATAATTGATACATATCTATAATAGTTAATAATCGATATATAATCAATATAAAAACAATTAATATTTTGATAATAAATCACTTATAACTAGTCAATCAATATTAATTGCAAATTTTATAAAAACACTTTACCAGTAAAAATTTTTTATTAAAAAAAAACCCCAAAAATACAATGAATAAAAAAATACAAAGTAACGAATACTCAAACCCAAATCCAAACTCTAACCCAAACTCTAACTCTAACCCAAACCTTAACCCTACTCTAATCTAATCTAATCTATACTAATCATCTATATTAAATCTTTCTAATAACTCCATATGTGACAATATACTATTGACACAATAATTATGACACCAACGACAGCTCCAACTACGACACTAGAGATATACTAATTATAACACTAATGATGCACTAAACAATAGCTCCAACTACGGTGATTCCACAAAACAACTTGAAAAACAACTAAATTATTAATTTAAAAGAAAAAAAAAGAAGTTAGTTAAATGCAAAATAAGCGAAACAAAAAAAATAAAATAAAAAGCAAAAAGTAAACAAAGCAAAAAAAAAAGCAAGCAAATCACAAAAGCAAAAACGCAAAGCAAATAAAGCAAAAAATGAAAAACAAACGAAGCAAAAGGCACAAAGCAAATGAAGCAAAGGCAAAAAGCAAACAAAACAAAAACAAAAAGCAAACGAAGCAAATGTCAGAAAAACAAATGCAAATGCCAAAGAAACAAAAAAAACTATCTTATACGAATGCAAAAAAAATGAGCAAGACCACCTGTACGAATGCCAAAGAAACAAGCAAGACCTCTTTACAAAAATGCAGGAAAAACAAATAGACTACCTACAAGAACGCCAAAAAATTATGCAATACCATTTACAAGAATACTGAGAGAAGCACGTAAAGCCATTCTACAAGAATACCAACGACACTAGCTAGCAACACCAATGATGACACCAACGACGACACCAACTACGACACCAACTACGACACTAGCGACAACACCAACTAGGACAACACCAACTAGAACAACACCAGTGGCTTCAACATGGCACCAACGACGACACCAACAACAATACAAAAAAAAAGGTTAGTAAGTGAAGACAAAAAAAAAACAAACAGATAAAAAAAAAATAAATAAATAATGATTATCAAAGATGATCATTATTTTTATATGATGCACAACCGTGCGAAAATAAATAAACGAAAAAAATAATAAAAAAATAAATAAAATAAAAAAAATAAAAAAACAAAAAAAAATTTAAAAAAAAACTGTAAATAAATCTATTTTAGATCGTTAAGAGTCTTAATGATCTATTTAGATCGTTAAGAATCTTAACAATCTATTTTAAATCGTTAAGATTACCATTAAGAATTTTAATGACCCTAAAGTAGATCGTTAAGAATCTTAACGATCTATTTTAGATCATTAAGAATCTTAATAATCTAAAATAGATTGTTAAGTTTCTTAACGATCTATTTTAGGATCATTAAAATTCTTAATGACAAATAGATCGTTAAGATTCTTAACGATCTATTTTAGGATCATTAAAATTCTTAATGACAAATAGATCGTTAAGATTCTTAACGATCTATTTTAGATCATTAATGATCTAAAATAGATCGTTAAGAATCTAAACGATCTATTTTTTAGGATCATTAATGATAAATAGATCGTTAAGAATCTTAACGATCTATTTTTTTTAATTTTTTTTAATTTTTTTTTTAATGTAGAATACAGTTTATTTGCATAGTTTTGGTTCTAATTCGGTACTTCTGTACTTTCACTTGTACAATGGTTGTTTTCTATATTTGGTTTTCATTATTTTTATTTAATTAATAAAATAAATAAAAATTTTTCTTAGTTACCGTTGATCCTGTCTTTGCCTCCTTTAATGCCAAATTATCCTAAAAAATACGTTTTTATATATTCTATATATCATATTACTATATTACTCAATTTAAATTTACTATTCAAATTCGTAAACCATTACAAGAGTACTGCCCGCCCACCCACCTTGCAAACTTACATTTTATTTATACTTTTTTTGATGAAATTTCTTGTTTGAAATTTCTTGTTACACATTCTAGTAGGTCTCGATTTCAGATTAGCAGATCCGCACTGATTTTCTTTAAAAAGATTGATTCCTGAACATAGTAGCAGTGTATTTAAAATTCACTGACACGAATGGCTTATGTCTATTTATGATATAAAAATTATCCATATTAACGTTAATCTTTATATTAACTGTATTTAAGCCTCAAATACTATTTATTTGTTAAAAAAAATAAAGATTAAAAATTTTTTTCTTATTTATTAATACCCTTTTGTATTTAAATTTTTAAATTTATTAATTTGACTTATAACATATAATTACTAATGCCCAACATTTTTAATTACCAACGCCTAACACTCTAGATTACCAACGCCCAACGCTCTAAATTACCAACACCCAACTCTCTAAATTTATCAAGTAAGCATCAGTTATCTTGGATTTCTTATGATAATTTTGAAGGTATTGAAACGATTGGCAGAGGTGGTTTTGCAACTGTGTATCGTGCTATATGGTTTGAAAAAAATAAATGTTTAAACAAACCTATTGCACTTAAATTATTTCATGAATCAAATAATTATCATAAAGATTTTAGGAGAGGTAATCTTTATTAAATATTTTTATAATTATAGTATATTATATATTCATTATTTAGCATTAAAATTAACAATTCAAATATATATTTTCTTTAATAACAAGTTAAAAGTTTATTGTGATATTGGTTTTAAAGATCCAATATTTTTAAGATATTCGGTGTATCAAAAAATAAAGTTTCTAAAGATTATTGTCTTGTTATAGAATATGCTTTAGAAGGTAGTTTGCGAAAAAATCTACATGTCATAGCGCAAATGAATTGGGAGGAAAAATTAAATCTGTTACAATGTATGTCTTATAATTCTTTTAATAATTCGAAATTATAGAAAATAATACATCGTATATTTTTTTTTTTTAGAAGTTTAGCTATGGTCAAATTAGAATTTTTTTAAAACAATAAAAAAATAACAGTTCAAACCATTTTTTTATTACCATCCCTATTTCATGCGTGGATTGTTTGTGCATCACGAAATGTTCTGATAGTCCATCCTTGTATTGCATATTATCTTTTGATAATTCATTCTCAAGATCTTATTTATCGGGATTTACATAGTGGAAATATTCTTTTAAATAGTTTTAAAAGTGCATACATCGCAGATTAGGGCTTTTAATAACGACCAATATTGCTTCAAAATCAAATTCAGATGGAATTTATGGAATTTTACTATATATTGCTCCTGAAATCTTGAATAAATATCCATATACCAAAGAGTCTAATATTTATTCAATTGGTATATCATGTGGGGAAAGTTTGTACGGTAAACCTGTTTCTTTTGACAAAAACTCAGAATTCCAGTTTCAATTAAAAATGGTGACCTGGGTGGTGCCTTTTTTTTTAACTGACCCGTTTCATCTGGGTGGCACATTGCCCAGACCCGGGTGAAGATTTTTCGGACGGGTCAATTCATAAAACATATCTGATATATTAGGCCACACAAAGTTAATTTTTTGTTCTGCATAACATGATGTTCCAAAATTTCAGTTGTGGGTTGGATATTTTTTTTTAATCTGTACTCTAGAATAATTGGCACGAATGAAATTAAAAAAAAAAGGTCACGGGTTATGCAAAATGAAAAATTAACTTTGCGTGACCTTACATTAAAGTTTTGCAGTGAATTTTTTGTTTGGCATAAAAGACAGTTTTGTAAACATGATTCTTTTCATAATTTTGTATTAACAGATTCTGTGGTTTTATTGGTAAGTTACTGATGGGAGTTTAGGTTGCATAACAATAATCTAAAACGCGTACAACTTTTTTATTTTAATTAAAGTTTAAAAAATATTTGACGGGACCCATGGGTAGTTCGAAGGGTGCCCATAGTTTAATGGGCCGGGTATGGGTACTAAGATCTGAGCCCTAGGGTAAGGGTAGGGCTCAGAAAGATTGCCATGTACAAACGGGTAGGGTAAGGGTATCACTAGTACCCATCCCTACTCAGCCCATGCGGAAGCCTAGAATTTACCAAAAGACTGAGCCATTATCGCTTCATATCATAAGAATTATTTTTTTTTTTAATCTGTATATTAATCTTTACCAATAAGATTTTTGATATTATAAAGATAACCTGTCATTAATATACTTACTTTAAAGAAGACATACTGACACATATTTACGTTCATTATTTTAATAGCCAATAAGAAATAAGCTGAGTTGACTTTATTTACACTAAATTTATTGAAAGTTACAACCTTTGTTTTGTTGAAATAAAGCTAGCCTGTTATTTAAAACAATAAGAAGTTGGTCTTTTGAATTAAATAAAAATTAAAAGGTTACAGTAAGCGAAACATACTTGAAAAGGTGCCAAACTAGACTGTATATTATGTAAACCATTTGGATTAGATATTATAGACTGTAGATGCTATTAACCCCTTGACAATTATACACGATTGTTTGACAATTTGGGTATTAGAATAGGTATTCTATCCCACATTGACCTGATAGATATTCAGATTAAATTAAGAAACTTACCTTATTTTTTGGAGTTGCATGATTCTACATAGTACGCTACTGAAGAATCATTATCATTTTGAAACCCTCAAATAGAAGTACTTAAGTCACTTCTTATTTAATTATTGGGTAGCTTGGCCTGTGAATATAGTAATTATTTCTCAATCGGCACTTACCACTGTTTAATTTTTACTCGTGTTATTTGATAATTTAAAATTAGCTAGCATTGTTTATAAATTTAAATAAGAAATTATATTGTGCGTATTCCATTGATTAAAAATAGAAATCTAGAAGAAAANCCTCAAATAGAAGTACTTAAGTCACTTCTTATTTAATTATTGGGTAGCTTGGCCTGTGAATATAGTAATTATTTCTCAATCGGCACTTACCACTGTTTAATTTTTACTCGTGTTATTTGATAATTTAAAATTAGCTAGCATTGTTTATAAATTTAAATAAGAAATTATATTGTGCGTATTCCATTGATTAAAAATAGAAATCTAGAAGAAAATTGAATAACATTAGTCCATCAGAGGGATGATATTAACTAAAAAATCAATTTCGAACGGTCTTACTTATCTTTAGTGATAGGACCTCTAAGTTTTTAGTTAATTTAATAATATGTTATAAATGATTTTGATCGATCAAGTAATTTTGACTGATCAAAGCACATAATCGATTATAAATCGATTTATCTTCGATCAATGACTGATCACAAAAAATTTGACCGATCTCAACCTCTAGTGCAGTCAGTGCACGGAAATTATGATCGTTAAGAATCTTAATGATTGTGCATGAAAATTATGATCGTTAATAATCTTAACGATTAAGACATCAGTGCACAGAAATTATGATCGTTAAGAATTTTAACGTAGTTCATGAAAATTATGATCGTCAACGATTGTGACGTCAGTGCACAAAAATTAACAATTGTGATGATCGTGACGTCAGTGCACTAAAATTATGATCATTAAGAATCTTAACGATTGTGCATGTCAGTGCATGAAAATTATGATCTTAACAATTGTGACGTCAGTGCACGAAAATTGATGATCGTGACGTCAGTGTATTAAAATTATGATCGTTAAGATCTTAATGATTGTGCATGTCAGTGCATGAAAATTATGATTGTTATGAATCATAACGATTGTGCATTTTAGTAGTATTACGAATTAGGCAAAAATTTATAATCGATTAATAGTTGATTAATCGATTAATTGATTAATTGATTAATTGATTAATCGATTAACGATCTAAAATAGATCGTTAAGAATCTTAACGATTAATTAATAAAATTTACATAAAATTTTATAAAAAAAAACATTAAATTTAATTAAATTATAGTTAAACTAATAATTTAATTAAATTTAATGTTTTTTT